>MU401784.1:0-32812 GCA_022579005.1 Poronia punctata
TAAAACGCTTTAAAATACTTAAATAAATTAATTTTATTTTTAGTACTAAGCTTATTATTAATTTTAAAAAATAGCAACTTTTTTTAAAAACTAATGCTTATATTATTAAGTTAGCAATATATATTGCTTAACTATTAACTACATTTTTAGTAAATTCTTTAAAATTTATTTTTTAATATTTACTATAAAACTATTAAATAAAAGCTATATTTAATTATATACTTAACTAATTTATTTTTAGCTATAATATTAAAAGCTTTAATACTTTTTATTTTTTATATATTATATAAAATATTTATTTAAAAAGTTTTTTAATTTTTTAAGTATTAACTATTTAAAAACTAACTATATAAGCTACCTAGCACCTTATTAGCTTTTTATTTAGTTTTATTAATAAAAGTAATAAAATGTTTACTTTTTATAAATGCTTTTTTTATAAATTTTTATATATAATATTAACTTATACTTTTATATTTATATTTATAATAATTTTTTTTGCTTTTATTTACTGCTTAAAAAAACTATAGCTGCTGCTTAAAATAGCTTTATAGTGCTAAACGCTTTATAAAACTTTATTAAAATAAATTAAATATATTAACTTATTTTAGCTTAGCTTTTAACTTTTTATTTTTAAAGTTTAACTAAACTATTTAAATATTTTATACTTTATTTTTAAGCTATTTTAATAGTTTTTACTTAACTTTGCTTAATTAGTAATTAAATACTAACTACTTATTTTTTAAGCAATACTTAGCTATATAGCTTTTTTAATTATAATAGTAGCACTTTATAAACTTATTACTAGTATATATTAATTTACTTTAATTTTAATTTATTTATTACTTAAATAAGTTATTAGTTTTTTTTTAAACTATTTAAGCACTTTTAAATTATTTATTAACTTTTTTTGCTTTAATAAGCGTTTAGCATATTTTTACTTATATAATAGTTAATATTTTTTACTAATATAATACTAAGTGCCTTATTATTTTTTAGCTTTATAATATACTATTATTATATTATTAAGCAATATATACTGCTTTATTAAAACTTTTTTTAGTTTTTTTAAAGTTTATATTAATAATTAAAAGCTAGTTAGCTTTTATTTTTTAGCAGTATAGCGCTTTTAAGCTTTTATACTAGCACTTGCTAATAAAAAAAAATTTTAAGTTTTTATTTTTTTACTACTTTATTTTATATAATTATTTTTAAAAAGTTTGCTTAAATAGCTTTAAATTAACGTTTTTTTATTAAATAAATTTTTAAAAGTTTTTAAAAGTAGCCTTTTTTTTAAGCTATTATAGTTTTATATATTTTAATAAGTATGCTAATTTATTTAAATTTTAAACTTAGCTTATATTAAAGCTTAAATAATCTATATTAAATTTTTATAGCTAAGCTTTTATTAATTACTTTTTTTTATAGCTACAATTTAGTTTTTAATCTTTATAGCAATAGCATTTTGCTTAAGCTGCTTATAGTTATATATAAAAGCTTTTATATTATTTTTATATTTTTTTTTTAATAAGTAGCTAAAGTAATTATAAGTTTTAATTTATTATATTAATAATTTAGTTTAAAATATTGTTTTTTTAACTTTTTAAACTTTTATAAAAACTATTATAATAAAAGCTTTTATTAAATAAACTACTATATAATAGTAGTTTAAAATAAAAAAAATAGCTTTTACTTTTTTAACCTTTTTAAAAGTTACTAGCTATTAGCTAATTGTTTATTTTAATAAGTAGCATATTTTATTTTAAATTTTTTAGTTTGCTTTTTAGTTTTTTACTTTTTTTATTATATTTATTATTACTTTTTTATTTTTAGCTATTTATAAATTTAGCTTAACTATTAGCTAGTTTTTTTAGTTCTTATTGCTTATTTTTAATATTAAGTTTATTAAGCTTATTTATATTATTACTAGTTATTTGCTTAGCAATTATAAACTATACTTAGTTTTTAGTTTAAATGTTTTTACTAAACATTATATTATAACTTAAAAATATAAAAATAAAAAAGTATAAAAATTTAAGCAATAAAGTAGTTATAAGATAATATTACTAGCAATTTTAAAAACTAAATATATTAAATAACTTTTATTTAGTTAGCTAAGTAAATAACTAAACTAGCTAAAAAAATTAAAAAAAGTATAACTAGCAAAGCCTTAGCTATTAGTTAGCATAGCTTTAGCTAATAAGTAGTTTATATACAAATAGCTTAGTAAATAGGTTCTTTAGCTAGGTGCCCTGTTATAAATACTTTTTATATTTATAAGATTTATTAAGCTACTTTTTATTATAAAATAGCTACTTTTAAAAAAAATTAAATTATTATATATATAGTAGTTATTATTAAGCTAAATATACCTTTTATTATTTATAACTTTTATAATTTAATAATAACCTTTTTTAGCTTACTAAGCTGCTGCTAACTAAATATTAAACTATTTTTATATAAATTAATACTTTATATTATAGTATAGTAATAAAAATAAGCTTAATATAGCTAGCAATTTTCTTTTTATAAATAATACTATTAACTAAAAAAGTTTATAAGCTTATATTATAACTTTTTTAAAAAGATTTATTAGCTAGCAAGCTAATAAATAAAATATAGTTATTATTTTAACTATTAAAGTAAAGCTTTTTATACTAGCTTAAGCAATAAAAAAAGCTATATTTATTAATTAGCTTATTTTCAAGCTTAATATTAATTTAAAAACTAAGTATATTACTATTTAGTATAATAACTAGTAAATAACTAGTTTATTTAATAAAGGTATTGCTATACTAAAAATAAAAATATAATATACTAATATATATAATTACTAGTTATAGTAAAAAGTAATTAATAAAACGCTTGAAGTAGTTTATATACTTATAAATTTAAAAGCTTTATTTTTAGCTATAAAATAATTTAATAAGTTAGTTTATTTTAAAAAGGTATATTAAAACTAATAAGTTATAAGAAAACTATAATTAATATAATGCTTATATAATAAAAAAGATATAGCTAAAGTAAAGACTATTATAAAAAAAAAGTTTTTTTATAAAAAGTTTTTTTATAAAAAGTTTTTTTTTACTTATTTAGTATAAGAAAACTTTATAATAAAAAGATGATTTTTCTTTTTATATATAATATAATGAATTATATATTATAGGCTATCTTGCTAAGTTTTAATAGTAAATAACTAAGCTAGCTAAAAGGATTAAAAAGATTGTAACTAGCAAAGCTTTAGCTATTAGTTAGCATAGGTTTTGCTAATATATAGTTTATATGCAAATATCTTAGCAAGTAGGTTTTTTTTAGCTAGGTGCCCAATTATTTTGCCTTCTTTTTTAAATTGCTAGTTTTTAGCAATTTTAATATTTGTAAGTATTTTTGCTAATTAAGCCCGTTTTTAATTTTGTTTAATTAAATTGCTTTATTATAATTTATAAGTTGTCTTTTTGTTAACTTATTAGCTTATACCTAGCTTTATGCAATTTTTTAATTTTATAACCTTATTTTTTAATTTACTTTTTTTAGCATTACTATTTTATTAAGCTTTTTACTAAGCAACTACTATTATGCTGCTTTTAAAGCTTTTTTATTTTAAGTTTATATACTAGCATATTTTTAATATTAAACTAAGTTAGTTATTTTTAAATTATAAAATTTTTAATTTTAATTATAATCTTGCTTAGCTAAATAGTAATAAGCTAAAAGTTATAATAATACTTAATAAAAAGCCTTACTAGTACTACGTTTTAGTATATATTTAAATCTTTATATTTGCCATTTTTACTACTTTAGCAACATTGATTATGCTTTTTATAAAAAAAAACTACTATAGTTATTATACTATATATTTACTACTACTTTGCTTATTAGTTTATTAAACATTAATTTTTTAAAAAATACTTTTTGCTTTAGTTAGTATAGCTTAAAACATTATATTATATACTTTTTATTTTTATAGCAAAATTAAAACTATTTAGCAGAACTATTAAGGTATTATTATTAAAGCTAAAAATAAAAATAAAACAAAAATATAAACGCTACCTTATTAAAAAATACTTTTATTTTTATAGGTTAACGTATATTTTACTTATTTAAAGTAAGCTTAGCTTTTTAGCATATAGTTATATTTTTTAAAAAAGCTAGTTATATTAAAAAAACTACTATACTATTATTTACTAAAAATTAGTTACTATTTATTATTTATTAAATATTATAGTTGCTTTTTTATAGTTTATATTTTTATTACTTATTTACTAGTATAGTTACTAATATTTAATAGTTTTATATTTATAAAAACAAGCTTTTACTTAATAACTTTAATAATATTTTATATAAAGCCTAGTTTTTTGTTTTTTTAAAGTAGTAAAATAGCTTTTTAAGCAATTTAAATCCTTACTTACGCTAATTATATTTGCTTATTTTAAAAGTTGCTAATAAAAAGCTAAACTTTAAAAAAGCTTATAAAAAAAAGTATTAAAGCGTTTTTTAGCATTAGCAAAGCTTATTAAAAGCTTTTTACTTATAAAGTAATTTTTGTTTTTTTTACTAGCCTTGTTTATAATACTTACTAAACTGTGCTGCTTATTTTTTATTATAGCTATTTTAATAGTATAGTATATTATTTATTTTTTAGCTACTTTTAAGTTTTTGCTTAGTAACTTTTTACTTAGTAATAATACTTTTTATATTAATAGTTTAAGTGGATTTTAAGTTATAATAAGTTTTATTAAAATATAATTTTTTTATTTTTTATAATATTATAGCCTAGTTTAGCTTGCTTAGTAATAGCTTGCTATTTTTTTTATTAACTAAGTATATACTTTATAACTTAGTGCTTATATGTTAATATAACTACTTTATTTATTATTTTACTTAATATAAACTTTTTTAACTTTTTTATATATTAGTTTAGTAAACAGCTTATATTTACTAAGTATTTAGCTAGCTTTTAAATATTATAATTTATTAGCTAGCCTTTTTATTTTACTAAGTATCTTTATTTACTTTAGTTATTTTAATGCTAAACAATGTTTCTTATTGCTTATTTTTTATTTTATTTTTAGCTTAGGTAATATTATTTAATTGCTATTTTTTAGCTAGTTTATTTATACTTTTAATAATAATATAAAGAATATATTATAAATTTAAAAATAAATTTTAAGCAACTTAATTATAAAAGTTTAAGCAATAGGGTAGTTATAAGGTAATGTTGCTAGCAATTTTAAAAACTAGGTATATTAGATAACTTTTGTCTAGTTAACTAAATAAGTAACTAGGCTAGGTAAAAAAATAAAAAAAGGCGTAACTAGCTAAACTATAGCTAATAGTTAGCGTAGGTTTAGCTTATACATAGTTTATATATTAATATTGTAGCTAGTAAGTTTTATAAGTAAGTGCTTTATTATAATACCTTTTTTTTTTAAGTTGCTAGTTTTTAGTAATAAAGCATTTATAAATATATTTTAAAAAAATTAGCTTTATATTTTTAGCTAATTAGCTACTTTTATTTAACGCTTTACTATTACTTAGTTACTAGCTTATATTATAATATATTTTAAACTTAGTTATTAGTTTTTTGCTTTTTTATATAATAATATTTTTATATTTTTTACTTTTGCTGCTAGTTTTTAAAAGTGCGCTTGCTATAATACCTTTTTTTTAATTATTTTATACTAGCTTAATATACTTATAGCTTTTTTATTTAAATTTTAGTTAGTTATATTTTAATTATATAATTGCTAATTTTGCTATTAATAATAAAAATAGCAAGCAACTAGCAAAAATTATTATTTTTAGTATTAAACTTTATATTTATTACACTACTAGTATATATATTAATTTTTATATTTGCTATATTTGCTAGCTTTTTAAGCTTAGCTATATTTAATATAAAGTAAACTATTATACTTATTATTTTATATATTTGCTGCTTAATTTTTAAGTATATATATTAATTAACTTTACTAAATTTTACTAATTTTAATTAGTGCTGCTTAGTAAATTATTTATTATATTATTTTTTTAAATATATATATTTTTTTTATAATAACTATATATGCTATAAAGTTAATAACTTTAAAGCTTTTATTGCTATACTAAGCCTTATTTATATAAGTTACTATATTTTTGATTTTAAAAAAGCTTTATTAACTTTTTAGCAAGCTATTGCTTTTAAAAAAAAGCTATATTGTTTTAAAACAAGCTTTTTTACTATATTACTATATACTAAAAATTAACTAGTATTTGCTATCTATTTAGTACTTTAATTATTTTTAAAGTTATTAATACTACTTACTAATTATTTACTATTTATTAGCTTAATATTAATATAGCTTTAGTTAAACTTTTAGCTTTTTGCTTAAAACTAGCTTAATAGCTTAGTTTTAAAAGCTACTATTATAATATTTTTTATTAAAGCATAATATATTTTTTAGCTAATTTAAATATATATTTAAATTATTTTGCTTAGCTTTTTATTAATATTATTTTTAGCATGCTAGACTTTTTTTAGCTACTTTATAAATTTTATAATTATAAGTATTTTTTTAATATTACTAAAGTTATTTTAAATATTATAATTTATAATATGCCTATTACTTTAGCTATAGCTTTTGCTTATTTTAGCTATTATAGTTTTTTTTAATAGCTAACTATAGTTATTTATTTAATATAGTATATATTTTTTAATTAGCTACTTTTTAGCTTTTGCTTTTTAATACTTTATTTAGTAATAGTGCTTTTTATATTAATAGTTAAGTTAAAGTTATTATAAGTTTATTTATATATAAGTTTTAGTTTTTATAATATTATAGCTTACTATTTTTTATTAATTAAGTTTTATACTTTTATAACCTTTAGTACTTATATGCTAAGATAACTACTTTACTTATTATTTTATTTAATATAAACTTTTTAGCCTTTTTTTTATATTAGTTTAGTAAATAGCTTATATTTACTAAGTGCTTAGCTAGCTTTTAAATATTATATTTTACTACCTAGCTTTTTTATTTTATTAAATATTTTTATTTACTTTAATTATTTTAATATTAAATCATATTTTTTATTACTTAATTCTTTTTTAAGCAACGCTATTTAATTGCTATTTTTTAACTAGTTTATTTATATTTTAAATAATAATATAAAAAAAATATTATAAACTTAAAAATAAAATTTAAGTAATTTAATTTAGTATGTTTAAGTTTTTTTATTTTAAAAACTTTAACTTAAATACATATAAAAGCTAGCTTTTTTTTAAACTTAAACTTAAAGTATATTATTAATAACTTTTTTATATTATTTACTTAAAATTTTTATAATATATAACGCTTATTATAATAATTTTATATTAACTTAACTATTTGCTTTTAATACTTATAAATTATATAATATATAGCTTTTATTTACTATACCTTTTTTTTACTTTTTAAATATTAAATTAAAGCTTTTTTAATATATACTTAATATTTTTTAAATAATATTTATATAGTGCTTTAAATAATAAATAGCTTATAATAATATATTAGCTATTATTATATATAAACTTAGCTTTTGCTAATATTTTAACTTAGCTATTTAGCTTATTATTATAAAAAGTATAAAAGTATTTTTTTAAAGTTTAGTATACTTATTTTATTTAGCTATTAGTTTAAAAGTACTATATAGTAAATAAATATTAATATATTATTTATAATTTTTAAAAAAAGCTTATATTAACAGTTTACTTTATAATATATAATTACTATAAGCTTAGTAATATTAAACGTTTTTTATATAAAAATAAATAATGCTATTTTTATAAACTAGATTATAATAATTAAAATTATATTATAAACGTTACTATTTGCTTTTATATATGAAAATAGTTTTATAATAAAATTTAAGCTAATTTTTTAAAAAAGCTATTTTAATAAAAATAATAACTAAAGCTTTTTATAAAGCTTATACTTTAGTTTTTAAGCTTTTTTATATTATATATAGCTAATAATATATTTTTAAATATTTTGCTTTAAGCTTTTTTATTAAAACTTATACTATAGTAAGTTAGCTTTTTTTTTATATGCTTAGCTTTTAAGTTATTATAATACTAATATATTAATTACTTTATTAAAGCTTTTTAAGCTAAAATTACTAGCTATTTTTTAAAATATAATATATTTTTATTATTAATATAATATTATTTATATATTTTAGCTTTATAGTATATAATTTTTATAAGTTTTATAAAAATAAAGTTTTTAGCTTATAGTTTATAAACTATTTTATAAAATTATATTAAAGCTATTAGTTAAAAAGCTATTTTGCTTTAAGTTAATTTTTTAGCTTTAGCATATAAAATATATTAATTATAAATAATAGCTTTAGCTTTTTTTTAAAAAAAAGCAGTTTTTATACTTTTAACAATAGCTTTTATAAAATAAGTTATTATTACTATTTATATATTATATATTATATAAGTTAAGCATATATATTAGTACTTTTTACTTTTTTACTTTTAAAAGTTATTTATAATTATATAATAAAAGTTTAATAATTTATAAGCTTATAATTTTATAATTTATTTCTTATTATTAAATAAGCTAATAAATATAAGTTTAATAAAGCTTTTTAAGCTACTTTAATAGTATAAGCTAATGCTTTACTTTTTTTTAAAAAATAAGATTTTTATTAATAACTATAATACTTTTTCTAATAGCTTACTAACTAGTTAAAGCTTTTTTTTTAGTATTAATATTATATTTTTATATTAAATCTTTTTAGCTATATAATTTAGCTTTTTTAATAGTTTATTTATTAAGTTTAATATGCTTAATTAATATTTTATATTAAAATTAAACTATACTAATTTATATATTTAATAAGCAAGCTTTTTTAAAAGTTTTGTGCTAATAAGTTAACTATACTTTTTAAAGCTATATAATTTATTTATATTATAAAAAGTTTACTTATTTTTTTAAAATATTATTATTAGTGCTTATAGCTTTTTATAATTATTAAAAGCTTTTGCTAGCTTATTACTTATTTAGTTTTTATATTTATAAGCTTTTATAATTAGTAAGTAATTAGCTTTTATATTTTTTTATAAAGCTATAATTATATTTTTAATATTATTTTTATTAATATATTTATTTTTACTTTAATATTTAAATAGCTATTTTAATAATAAAAAGTAATTACTAATATAAAAGCTTTTTTTTATTTTTAAACGCTTAATTTACTTTTAAAGTTTACTTAAAAACATATTTTAATAAAGTATAACTTTTTAAAATTATTATAACTAGCATAATAGTATTTATATACTTAGCTATAAACTTTTTATAAAAGTTTGCAAACTTTAAAAATATTTATATATTATATATTAAAGTTAGTACTTTTTACTTTTAAATAGCAGCAACTTTTTAAAAATTTATTTTTATTTTTTTAATTATAATAATAAACTTTATAAACTTTATTTTAGTTTTAAAAAACTTATATTTTAATAGCTTTATAAATAATTAATAGTTTACTAATTATTTATAAACTAACTAAAAGTACTTTTTATATATATTTTTATTTTTAAAAAAGATTATAATATTATTTAAATAAATTATATAAATATAATTTTTTAGCTTAGCTAATATTTTATATATATAAGCTTAAAAGGTTATAAAAGTATTAGTTAGTTTAAAAATATAACTATATATTTAAAATGCTTATATTTTATTTAAAAAGCAGTTTTTTACTTATTACTACATTTAATTTAAATATAATAGTAAGTATTTTTAAAGTTTAGTTTTAAATAAACCTTTGCTAACTTTAGCTTATTTATTATTTTTAATATAAAAAGTAAAAAATACTTATTTTTTATAATTACTTTATTTAAGCTTTTATAATTAATATAAAGTTTTATAATTTTATTTTTTTAATATAAATAAAATAAAAGCTTTTTTTGTTTGCTTTTAAGTGCTATATATAGCTTATTTAAAAGTTTTCTTTTAAGTTTTTTTTAAATATTTACTACTAACCCTTTATAATTATATAAATTAAACTAAATAATATTTATATTTTTTTTACTAAGTTTATTATATATTATGTTCTTTTAGTATTAATAACTTTTTTATTAATAGCTTAAAGTATATATACTAAAACGCTTTAAAATATTTAACTAAATTAATTTTATTTTTATTATTAAGCTTGTAATTAATTTTAAATAATAATAACTTTTTTAAAAAACTAATACTTATACTTATTAATATAACAATATAAATTATTTAACTACTAACTATGTTTTTTGCTAACTTTATAATATTTATTTTTTAATATTTACTATAAAACTATTAAGTTAAGTATAATAGGGCACCTAGCTAGAAAACCTACCTAATACGCCATTTGCATACAGACTATATACCGGCTAAAGCCACGCTAACTAATAGCTAAAGTCCTGCTAGTTATACCTTTTTTAATCTTTTTAGCTAGTTTAATTACTTACTTAAAATGCTAAATAAAGGTTATTTAATATATTTAGTTTTTAAAATTGCTAGCAATATTACCTTATAACTACTTTATTGCTTTTACTTTTATACTTTTTTATTTTTTTATTTTTAAGTTATAAAGCAATATTTAATAAAAGTTTTTAAAATAAAAACTAAAAACGGTTTATAACTACTAGGCAAATAACTAGCAAAAATATATATAAGCTTAATAAACTTAATACTAAAAATAAGTAATAAAAACTAAAGAAACTAGCTAATAATTAAGCTAAATTTATAAATAACTAAAAATAAAAAAGCTATAATAAACGTAAAAAAAAATAAAAAACTTAATAGTAAACTAAAAAACTTAAAATAAAAAGTGCTACTTATTAAAGCAGTTTATTACTTACTAAGCAATAACTTATAAAAAAGTTAAAAACTTAAAAAATACTTTTTTTACTTTAAACTACTATTATATAAAAGGTTTTATAATAAAAGTTTTTATTATAATTGCTTTTATAAAAGCTTAAAAAGCTAAAGTAATAATTTTTTAAATTAAATTATAACTATAATAAACTAAAACGCATAGTTACTTTAGCTAGTTACTAAGCAAAAAAAGTTATAATGCAAAAATAATGCTAAAGCTTTTTATATAACTATAAATAGCTAAAGCAAAATGCTATTGCTATAAAAATTAAAAACTAAATTATAGCTATAAAAAAAGCAATTAGTAAAAGCCTAGCTATAAAGATTTGATATAAATTATACAAGCTTTAATATAAGCTAAGTTTAATATTTAAACAAACTAGCGTTTTTATTAAAATATATTAAATTATAATAACTTAAAAAACAAAGCTACTTTTAATAACTTTTAAAAGTTTATTTAGTAAGAAAATATTAATTTAAAGCTATTTAAGTAAACTTTTTAAAAATAATTATATAAGCTTTATTAATAAAAAAGTAAAAACTTAAAAGATTTTTTTTTTGTTAACAAGTATTGGTTTAAAGCTTAAAAGCGCTATATTATTAAAAATAATAGCTAACTAGCTTTTAATTATTAATATAAACTTTTAACAAAATTAAAAAGGTTTTAATAAAGCAGCATATATTTTTTAATAATGTACTAATAATATATTATAAAGCTAAAAAATAGTAAAGCCCTTAGTATTATGCTAGTTAAGAGTATAAACTATTATAAAAGCAAAAATATGCTAAACGCTTATTAAAGCAAAAAAAGGTAATAAATAACTTAAAAGCGTTAAAATAATTTTGTAAAAAAACTAATAACTTGTTTAAATAATAAATAAATTAATATTAAAGTAAATTAGCATATATTAGTAATAGCTTTATAAAATGCTATTGCTATAATAAAAAAAGCTATATAGCTAAGTACTACTTAAAAAATAAGCTATTAGTATTAAATTACTAGTTAAGCAAAGTTAAGTAAAAATTAGCTAAATAGCTTAAAAGTAAGGTATAAAACGTTTAAGCAGCTTAGTTAAATTTTAAAAATAAAAAGTTAAAAGCTAAGCTAAAATAAAATAATATATTAAATTTACTTTAGCAAGGTTTTATAAAGTATTTAATACTATAAAGCTATTTTAAGCAGTAGCTATAGTTTTTTTAAGCAGCAAGCAAAAACTAAAAAATGTGATTATAAACATAAATATAAGACTTTAAGTTAATACTATATATAAAAACTTTTAAACAAATACTTATAAAAAGTAAATATTTTATTATTTTTATTAATAAAACTAAATGAAAAACTAATAACGTACTAGGCAGCCTATATAGCTAGTTTTTAAATAATTAATATATAAAAACATAAAAGAAACTTTTAAGCAAATATTTTATATAATATATAAAAAGCAAAGGGTATTAAAGCTTTTAATATTATAGCTAGAAATAGGTTAAATAAGCATATTGTTAAATATAGCTTTTATTTAATAGTTTTATAGCAAATACTAAAAAATAAATTTTAAAAAGTTTATTAAAAACATAGTTAGTAGTTAAGCAGCATATATTGTAAACTTAATAAGTATAGGTATTAGTTTAAAAAAAAATTACTGTTTTTAAAAATTAATAACAAACTTAGTACTAAAAATAAAATTAATTTATTTAAGTATTTTAAAGTGTTTTAGTATATATATTTTAAATTATTAGCAAAGAAGTTACTAGTACTAAAAAAATATAATATATAATAAACTTAATAAAAAAGGTATAAGTGCTATTTAAACTAATTTATTTTATTATAAAAGCTTAATAGCAGTGCTTAAAAACTACTTTAAAAAGAACTTTTAAATAAAGCTATATATAGTACGTAAAAATAAACGCAAAAGCTTTTATTTTATTTATATAAAAAAAAAACTATAAAGCTTTATGTTAATTATAAAGGCTTAAACAAGGTTATTATAAACAATTAATATTTTTTATTTTTTAATTAAAAATAATAAATAAGCTAAGGTTAGCAACAGTTTTTTAAAGCTAAACTTTTATAATGCTTACTATTATATTTAAATTAAGCATAGTAATAAGTAAAGACTTGCTTTTTAAAGAAAATATAAGCATTTTAAGTATTTAGTTATATTTTTTATATTAATTAATGCTTTTACAACTTTTTAAGCTAATATATATAAGGCGCTAGCTAAGTTAATAAATTATATTTATATAGTTTATTTAAATAATATTATAAGGTTTTTTAAAAAAAAATAAAAAGCACTTTTAATTAGTTTATAAGTAGTTAATAAAATATTAACTATTTATAAAGCTATTAAAATGTAAGTTTTTTAAAATTAAAGTTAGATTTTTAAAATTTATTATTATAACTAAAAAAATAAAAATAAATTTTTAAAAAGTTGCTGCTATTTAAAAATATAAAGTATTAACTTTAATATATAATATATAAGTATTTTTAAAGTTTATAAACTTTTATAAAAAGTTTATAGCTAAGTATATAAACGTTACTATGCTAATTATAATAATTTTAAATAGTTATACTTTATTAAGCTATGTTTTTAAACAAACTTTAAAAGTAAATTAAGTATTTAAAAATATAAAAAAAGCCTTTATATTAATAACTACTTTTTGCTGCTAAAATAGCTATTTAAATACTAAAGTAAAAATAAATATGTTAATAAAAGTAATATTAAAAATATTATTATAGCTTTATAAAAAAACGTAAAAACTAGTTGCTTATTAGTTATAAAAGCTTATAAATATAAAAACTAAATAGATAATAACCTAGCAAAAGCTTTTAGCAATTATAAAAAGTTATAAGCACTAGTAATAGTATTTTAAAAAAATAAATAAAACTTTTATAGTATAAATAAATTATATAGCTTTAAAAGGCGTAGTTAACTTATTAGCGCAAATTTTTTTTAAAAAGCTTGCTTACTAAATATATAAGCTAATATAGTTTAATTTTAATATAAAATATTAATTAAGCATATTAAACCTAGTAAATAAACTATTAAAAAAGCTAAATTATATAGCTTAAAAGATTTAATATAAAAATATAATATTAATATTAAAAAAAAGCTTTAATTACTTACTAAGCTGCTATAAAAAGTATAGTAAGTATTAGCAAAACTTTTGTTAAAAAAAAGGTAAAATATTAGCTTATACTACTAAAGTATTTTAAAAAGCTTTATTACATTTATATTTATTAGCTTATTTTATAATAAAAGTAGAAATTATAAACTTATAAGCTTATAAAGCGCTAAACTTTTACTATATAATTATAAAGAATTTTTAAAAGCAAAAAAGTAAAAAGTATTAATATATATACTTAACTTATATATTATATACTATATAAATAGTAGTAGTAACTTATTTAATAAAAGCTACTACTAAAAGCATAAAAACTGCTTTTTAAAAAAAAAAAAGCTAAAGCTATTATTTATAACTAATATGTTTTATATATTAAAACTAAAAATTTAGCTTAAAGCATAATAGCTTTTAAACTAATAGCTTTAATATAGTTTTATAAAATAGTTTATAAACTATAAGCTAAAAACTTTACTTTTATTAAGCTAATATATGCTATAAAGCTAAAATATATAAAAAGTATTATATTAATTTTAAAAGTATATTATATTTTAAAAGGTAGCTAATAATTTTAGCTTATAAAGCTTTAGTAAAATAACTAATATATTAGCATTATAATAGCTTTAAAGCTAAAAAAGCAAAAATAAAAATAGCTAAGTTATTATAATATAAGTTTTATTAAAAAAGTTTAAAATAAAATGTTTAAAAATACGTTACTAGTTATATATAATATAAAAGCCTTTAAAAACTAAAGTATAAGCTTTATAAAAAGCTTTAATTATTATTTTTACTAAAGTAGCGTTTTTTTAAAAAATTAGCTTAAATTTTATTATAAAACTACTTTTATATATAAAAGTAAATAGCAACGTTTATAATATAATTTTAATTATTATAAACTAGTTTATAAAAATAATATTATTTATTTTTATATAAAAAACGCTTTATACTACTAAGCTTATAATAATTATATACTATAAAATAAACTATTAGTATAGGTTTTTTAAAAAAAATTATAAATAATAAAAATAAACTTATTAAAAGCAAATTTTTAAAAAAAGTTTATAAAATATAAAAAATATATTAGTAGCTATTTATTATATAGCACTTTTTAACTAATAGCTAAATAAAATAAGTATACTAAACTTTAAAAAAGTACTTTTATACTTTTTATAATAATAAGCTAAATAGCTAAGTTAAAATATTAGCAAAAGCTAAGTTTATATATAATAATAGCTAATATGCTATTATAAGCTATTTATTATTTAAAGCACTATATAAATATTACTTAAAAAATATTAAGTATATATTAAAGTAGTTTTAATTTAATATTTAAAAAGTAAAAAACAAGCTATAGTAAATAAAAGCTATATACTTTATAGTTTATAAGCATTAAAAGTAAGTAGTTAAGTTAATATAAAAATAATATAAAAAGTATTATATACTAAAAAAGCTTTAAGCAAATAATATAATAAAGGTTTTAATAATATACTTTAAGTTTAAGTATAAAAAAAAGCTAGCTTTTATATATATTTAAATTAAAGTTTTTTAAAAAGTAAAAACTTAAGTATACTAAATTTAATTACTTAAAATTTATTTTTAAGTTTATAATATATTTTTTATATTATTGATTAAGCTATAAATAAACTAGCTAAAAAACGCTAGCAAAATAGCGCTGCTTAAGTTAAAAATAAGTAAAATAAATAAGTAGTAAAAAAATTTATTTAGTATTAAAAAAACTAAAGTAAATAAAAATATTTAATAAAATAAAAAAGCTAAATAGTAAAATATAATATATAAAAGCTAGCTAAATATTTAATAAATATAAGCTAGCTACTAAACTAATATAAAAAAAATTAAAAAAGTTTATATTAAATAAAATAATAAATAAAGTAGTTATATTAGCATATAAGCATTAAAAGTTATAAAGTATTAACTTAGTTAATAAAAGAATAGTAAGCTATTATTAAGTAATTAAGCTAAGCTATAGTACTATAAAAATTTAAATTTAAATTTTAAAAAAACTAATTTAATTTAAAAATAAAGTTAAACTACTAAATATATAAAATATTATTATTAAATAAAAAGTTAAAAGTTAAAAGCTAAATATAAGCTAAAATATTAATATATATAAAACTATTAAAATATTTATAGTAAAAAGCAAGTATAGCAATATAATAAAAAGTATAAATAAAACTAATAGCTAAAGTAAAGTAAACGTTATAAATAAAAGAGTTTTAATAGCTATTATTAATACTAAAAATAATATAAAGGCTTTTTTTTATAAAGCTAAATATAGTTAAGC
This sequence comes from Poronia punctata, assembly GCA_022579005.1. Taxonomy (NCBI): domain Eukaryota; kingdom Fungi; phylum Ascomycota; class Sordariomycetes; order Xylariales; family Xylariaceae; genus Poronia; species Poronia punctata. The sequence goes on from MU401784.1 coordinate 16,303, forward strand.
TTTAACTTAGTTGCGTTTATAATAAGCGTATATAGCTAGGCAATATATATATATAAATTGCTTAAAATAGCGTTTTTATTTTAGCGCTAAATATAAAGCATATTAGTTTTTTTATTAACTTAATAAGTAGCAAAAAGTTATAATTAATAAATTAATATTAAAAAAGTTAATATAAAAATAAATTACTTAATAAGCACTATATATATTAACTATTTAAACTTAAATAAAAATTGCTATAAAGTAATAAAAAAAGTAAGCTTAAAAAAAAAGCAGCTTAAATTTCTTTTTATTATAAAAAACTATACTTTTTTTTTATAATTAACTACTTTTTAAAAAGCTAAGCTAACTTTTTTTAAGCAAAAATAAAGTAGCTAATTTTAACAATCAAAAAGTTATTAAATATAATATTTATATTATTAACTTAAACCTTTTTATAAGCTAAAAGCTTACTATTAATATACTAATAAAAAAACTATATATTAAATAATAACTTAAGCTATGCTTTTAAAAGCTATAAGAATATAAAAAGCAATATTAAAGCAAATAACTTAATAAAAATAAAGCAGTAAACGTATAGCATAGCAAACATAATAGTTTTATTTATAAGCAATATAATTAATAAAGCTAAAAGTATAAAAATAATAAATTTAAAAGTTGTTATATATTATAAAACATAGCTAATATAAAGCTTTTAGCTATAAGTAATAAGCAATATATTTTAACTAGGCCTTTTATACAAAAGGTTTAATATATAATAATTTAAAAATAACTAACTTATAGCTTTATTAAAAAAGTATATATATATAAAAGCAAAATGCAATACTTTAAAAGATAGCATAAGAGCAGTTAATTAGTAAAGGGATTAAAAAATAAAAAGGTAAAAGAAGCTAAATAACTATAGTTAAAATTTAAAATTTAAAAAAATAAATAAAGTTACTTATATTTAATAAGTTAATAAGAAAACAGCTTTTAAAAAAATAGCTAATTTAATTAAAGGAATTAAATATAAATCTAACTAGCAAATATATATATAATTGCTAAAGTTGCTAAAAACTAGTAACTTAGAAAAAAGGGCAGTATAATAAAGTACTTACTTATAAGACCTATTAGCTACGCTATAAGTGCACAAATTATATATAAGCTAAACCTATGCTAATTTATAGCTAAGGCTTAGCTAGTTATACTTTTTTTAATCCTTTTAGCTAGTTTAATTACCTACTTAGCTAATTAAACAAAAGTTATTTAATATACTTAGTTTTTAAAATTGCTAGCAACATTACCTTGTAACTACCTTATTGCTTAAACCCTTATATTTAAGTACAAAAAAAAGCTAGCCTTTATATATATTTAAGTTAAAGTTTTTTAAAAAATAAAAACTTAACTATACTAAATCTAGTTACTTAAAATTTATTTTTAAGTTTATAATATATTTTTTATATTATTGCTTAAGCTATAAGTAAACTAGCTAAAAGCTGATAGTAAAACAACGCTACTTAAGTTAAAAAATAAGTAGTAAAAATAAGAAGTAAAAAGTATTATTTAGTATTAAAAAAACTAAAGTAAACAAAATCTTTTAATAAAATAAAAAGGTAGCTAGTAAAATATAATACTTAAAAGCTATTTAAATACTTAGTAAACGTAAGCTATTTGCTAAACTAATATAATTTTTTTAAAAGGTTTTTTTTAATAAAATAACAAATAAAGTAGTTATATTAGCATATAAGCACTAAAAGTTATAAAGGTATAAAACTTAGTTAATAAAAAATAGTAAACTATTGCCAAGTATAGTAAGAGGTCATTAGAAACGAGCAGCACGATGTTTTACACTAAAACTTAACATGTTTAACAATATATAACATAACTACAAGATAGTCTAATATCTATTAAAAATAAAGGTATATAACGGCTATTATTAGCTTTTATTTTATATAAGTATTTATAGTATACCTATTTTCTTTATTTAAATAATAAATTATAAACTTACTTACTTAATTAGCAAAAGCCTAAAACATATATATTTAAATAAATAAAATAGGTATTAATTTCTTCTTTTTTTCTTTATATATATTATAATACGCCTAATATATTAAAACTCTATATAACCTTATATTTTATAAACAAAAAGAGTTATTAAAGTTATAAGTTTAGAAAAAAGTTACGTTTTACTTGTTTTAAATGATAACCTATTGTAGTTAACTAGGCTATAGTACTATAAAAACTAAAAGACTTATATATAAAAAACTTATATTAACTTTAAACTAACTTATTAATAATAAAAGTAATATTACTAAAGTAAAAAGTTAATAAAAAAAAGCTAAATAATAGCTTTAAAAAGCAAAAACTATATTATACTATTAAAGCTGCCTTAGCTAGAATTTAGCAGTATAGTTTAATAATTAATATAAATAAAAGCTATAGTAAAAGTTAAAATAACTTTTTAAATAAAAAGCTTTTAAAAAGCTTTATTAATACTTAAAAAAGTTTTAAAACGTTTATTAATAAACAATTTTTAAAAGTTTAGCTTTTTATTAGTAAGCTTTATAATAAGCATATATAACTAGTGCAAGCAAGCGTTAAAGTTATTAAAAAAGCTATTTTAGTATTTAAAAAAAAGCATAAAAAATTAAGCTTTTTATAAAATATTATTAAAGTTGCTAGCTAAAAGCTTTTTTTTAATAATATAAAACTAATAAAGTATTAGTAATTAAGCTAGTAAACAATTAATAAAAACTATAAATAATAATAAAAGCAATAATAATAGTTAATAAATATTAAATAAAACCTAATTTTTAATAAAAAGCAGCATAGCGCACTTTTTTTTTATATAATAAAAAAACTAGCTTTTTAAAAAAACAACTACTTACTAAAAAGCTAAACTTGCTTTTTTTAAGCAAAATATATAATAGCTAATATAAGTAATAGTATTATTAAATTAGGTAGCTTTTTTATTATTAGCAAAGTTAGCTTAATAGTTTTGCTATACAACTTGTATATAAACGCATATATAAGCAATATATACTATAATTTTTAAGCTACGCTTATTAAAGTAAAAGAAATTTATATAACTAATATTTAATAAAAACTATAAGCAATAAGGTAATAAATATATAGTATAATAACTAATATAATCTTTTTTATAAAAAGTATAATTAGCGTTATTAGGTTAGTAAAAGCAATAAATATATAGTATAATAACTAATATAATCTTTTTTATAAAAAGTATAATTAGCGTTATTAGGTTAGTAAAAGCAATAAATATAAAAGTTAAAGTGTATACTTAAAACGCAATGCTAGCAAAGCTTTTTATTAAGTATAAAAACAGTTTTTAGCTTATTATTGCTAAAGTTATAATTTAAGTTTAAAATAATATAGTTTAAAACTAACTAGCTAAAGTTTATATTAAAAATATAAAAGTATATAAAGTTAAAATAAAAAAGCTTTAAAAGTAGCATTATAATAACTGCTTAGCAAAAAATTAAACAAAATAACTAATACTAAAAGATTTTGTTTTAAAAGTAAGGTTATAAATTTAAAAAAACTAAAGTAAATTAATAAAAACTAAAAAATAGGCAGAAATATAGCAACAAGCTATAAAAACGTAATTTAATTAAATAAAAATTAAAAGCAAGCTTAACTATTAAATATACTTATAAATAACAAAATTGCTAAAGACTAGCAACATAAAAAAAAGGGGCAATATAATAAGGCACTTACTTATAAGACCTACTAGCTATACTATAAGTATACAAACTATATACAAGCTAAACTTACTTTAACTATTAGCTATAGTTTAGCTAGTTATACCTTTTTCTTCTTTTTAGCCAGCCTAGTTACTTACCTAGTTAACTAGATAGAAATTATTTAATATACCTAGTTTTTAAAATTGCTAGCAACATTACCTTATAACTACCTTATTGCTTAAAAACTTATATTTAAAAAAAATGACCAATTTAATTAAAAGAATTAAATATAAACTTAACTAGTAAATATATATATAATTGCTAAAGTTATTAAAAACTAGTAACTAAAAAAAGCAGTATAATAAAGCACTTACTTATAAAACCTACTAGCTATGCTATAAGTATATAAACTATATATAAGCTAAACTTATACTAACTAATAGCTATAGCTTAGCTAGTTATACTTTTTTAATTCTTTTAGCTAGTTTAATTACTTATTAGCTAATTAAACAAAAGTTATTTAATATACCTAGTTTTTAAAACTACTAGTAACATTACCTTATAACTACTTTATTGCTTTAACCTTTATATTTATAACTACTTTTTATATAAAGGGTATAAGGTCTATAAATGCTAATTAGATTATAATAGCAAAACTTTTAAAGTTTTTATTTTGCTAAACTGGCCTTAAGCAACTGCGCTACTATATATATATTATTCTTAATATATGCTTTGTCCTTATATAAGATTAGCTTTTGCTTATAACCAGTTTAATTAACAGCAATTAGAAATTGTGGAAAACGGCAAGAAAGGGTTGATGCTGATCGTCCCGGAGATTACATCCTCCCCCGGCATTTCCGGTTGACAAGGCTGAAAAGGGTGTCCGGCCATATTGGCCGTTGTAGGTCGAATATGGCCGAAGAGCGAAATGCAAGATAGAGAGAGCGGTAAACGCTTCCACATCCGTTCTGCCTGTCTCAAATCTTATCGGCGCATCTCCTATTCGTGTATCTTCATCGGCATCCCGAGCGAGCCACGGTACCCGGATGGTACTGAAGCCTGATACGATGCCCATTTTTGTTTCACAACCACTGGCGACCGTTCAAGCTAAGCGTAGGCACTTCTTGTCGACGGGCCCCGGATATTACAAATACATGCCATGCCACATTGAAGTAATTAGTCAGTATGATCAGCTCCAACGACTTGAAAACAAGAGTAGACTAGGTTAGGGCTAGGTTAGTGTTGACAGCATCCCCACCCCCACCGTTGTTCTGCAAATCAAGCGCGGGAGCTCTGTGTGGAAACCATCTGCTTGGAGTTAGCGGCAGTCGCGAAGCATGCCCGTAATTACCTGATTTTCTAGTAACGTAACATACTCCAAACACAAAGCCGCTCTATATTAAGGTCTAAATGTCAAATAAAAGACCATAATTTTATATAACTTAGTAGCATACGAGGAAGAACATCTCTAGTCTAAATGTGGATTGTAAAGTGTGTATAAAAGATTAAGTGTAAGTTGTCATCTCGGGGCGAATCACTATCAACCGGTAGGCTGGCTGGTCGTTCTGAACCCGGAGGGTAGGTTAGGTATTTTCGGTATGACATGATACAGGATGATTGTTCAGCCTGCAGACCCAAAAATCTGGCCTGGGGTTCTTAGTAGATAGGTAGGTACCGAATGACGCGATAGCGAGAAACGCGAACTAGAATCCACTTGGCAGGGATTGGTCCGGCGATAGTATACCACCTAGGTACTTCAGCGTCTTCATCAGGTGCAAATAAATGATACAGGCACGCAGAGGAAAAGGGGGAGGGAAACGGGGTAGGCATCATGATATATCTCTCATCATTGGTTTGCTATCGTATATATCTCTTGAGCATACCCACATAATACGGACAGGTGGTATACACCACACACACACACACACACAGACAAATATATATAAATATAACTGTGCATTGCGCAGGTATACGCCCTTTGATCCCCTTGGAACCCTGCCTCGCCAACTCGACTTCGAGAGGGAAAAAGACTGGTATTCATCAGAAGAGTCACTTGCGATAACGCAAAGGTGTACCCTGCTTTCTAGGCTCGGTTCGATCGCATACCTCGGTCGCACGACTGAAAAGGGAGACGCCATAGAGACAACCCCTCAAGTTGACTACAGCAGACGATGAAATCGGGCCAAGAGTCCGACAGCGACGGTTGTCAATGGTCAGCCTCGACTGACGTGGACGAACCTGTCCCGCAGGCGGGAGATATGGCTCCGTCGGCCTCTCTGCGGTCTCATAATGCTTCCCGACGCCTTGATTTCTCTGCCACTACCGAGAAAGCCCCAACCCATATACAACAGGACGACCCCTTCGAGGTGACTTTCGACGGCGACGATGATCCCTTTTGTCCGCGTAGCAGTGAGTCCAGATGGAACCTAATTTCGCCCCGGCCATAACTTCACGTCTCGCCGTAGTCTGGGGGGGGGGGGGGGGGGGGGGGGGGGGGGGGGGGGGGGGGGGGCGGGGGGGGGGGGGGGGGGGGGGGGGGGGGGGGGGGGGGGGCGCATGATCCCTTTTGTCCGCTTAGCTGTGAGTCTAGTTTGAACCTAATTTCGCCGCGGCCATAAATTCCGGTCTCGCGGTAGTGTGCCCCCCCCCCCCCCCCCCCCCGCGTCAGCCGTCCGGCCCCGCTCGGCCCCACGAGGTTGTTCAGTTACTAATTTAGGCACCGTAGTGAGCCTTGCTCGGAAATGGCTTCTGGTTTGTATTGTGGGCTGTGGTAGCTTTTGCGTGTAAGTCAGGGGCCGGTTCGCTATAGAGTAACAGAGACTGGGTGTTAATTCGATAAATCTTTCGAAGAACGGCTACTAGTTCCATTTACACATCTACCTACGCCCAGATGATACCCGAGTTTGCCGAATCTGAAATCGTCGCCACCTTGGGATTGTCCACTTTTGTTTTAGGGAGTATGTCGGTCACCGATGGTCTGGCCTTGTTGTGTTCCTGCTAATCTGGTGCGGACAGTCGCCCTTGGCCCTCTCTTCTTGGGCCCTCTAAGCGAGTTCTATGGCCGCCGTCCGGTCTACCTGCTCTCATGGGGCATGTTTTTCATCTGGATAATTCCTTCTGCAGTCGGCCACAATGCTACGACCATGTTGATAGTCAGTTATACCACGCTCACAGAGGCCACCGCATCGCTAACCCCAACGCGGGATAGGTACGATTCATCGACGGCTTCTCGGGTAGCGCGTTCCTCAGTGTTGCCGGTGGCACCGTCCGTGACGTGTTCACACGGGACCAGATACAGTCACCGATGACGATAGTGTCTATCAGCCCATTCATCGGTAACCCCCCCCCCCCCGGTCCCCGACCCGTGCAGCGATATCTGTACATACGCTGACAGTACCGATGCACTTAGGCCCCAGTGTCGGCCCTTTGTTAGGCGGGTTCAGTAAGTTATACAGCCTTGGCTCTGATGCGGGCCTGGATTGGGTGAAGTGCTAACGATCGCGCATAGTTAATTACTACGCGCCGTGGCGATGGACTTATTATGTACGTCTGACTCCAACTGGTTGTGACAATAACCACGTACCGCCAGCCAAATGACATGCCATGCTGACCCGAGTGTTTACCAGGTACTCTTGATCTGGTCCTTTACCATTTGGATTATATTGTTTCTGTGGGCGCCTGAGACCTTTCGTGAGTGGTGGTCTAATATTTCCGTGTTTCTGCCGGTCATGCGGCTAACAAGCACACGACAGACCCGATAAAGCTCCGTGAGAAAGCGAGATCGTTGAGAAAGGAGACGGGTGACGAGCGGTGGAAATCACCCAGTAAGGAGCCCGCACCTACCTACCCCTCTTCTCGTGGCCGCCACGAGGATGTTTTAGCCAGTCCAAGTCTGTTGTGGCTGACTTGGTCTTACAACGACGATAGTGGAAAAATCGACCAAGTCGATCCCGCAAACAATCGGCCTGTCTCTCATGCGTCCCTTTCAACTTTTGATTTTGGAGCCCATGTGTCTCCTCTTATCACTGCTGTCTGCCGTCCTGCTGGGGGTCATTTATTTATTTTTCGGGGCTTTTCCATTGATATTCGGCGAGGGCTACGGCTTCAACCTCTGGCAAGTTGGCTTGAGCTTTCTCGGCATCCTCGTGGGCATGGTATTGGGTGCTGCGATGAACCCCCTCTGGCACAGCATCCATCGTAGACTGACCGTCCAAAATGCCGGCCAACCCGAGCCGGAGTTCCATCTACCGACCTCCATTGCTGGAGCGGCATTGGTCCCTGTAGGACTATTCTGGTTTGCCTGGACCTCCTTCCCTTCGGTACATTGGATCCTGCCGATCATCGGGTCCGGGCTTTTTGGCTGCGGGACCCTCCTGTCATTCAACGGCGTCTTCACCTTTTTAGGTATGTTACGGACCCTGTCACAGCGCTGATTACTTACGGCGCAGTCGGCAACTGACTCAGAACTACTAGTGGACGCCTACCCCATGTATGCTGCGTCGGCGTTGGCGGCCAACAGCTTTCTTCGTTGTATATTTGCCGGTAAGTGTAACTACACGAGCGTGACCAGTGCGGGAATCGAGTCGCTAATTCAGGTCTATTAAGCGGCATTCCCATTGTTTGGGAAACAGATGTACCTGAAACTAGGAAACCAATGGGCATCGAGCCTGCTCGCTTTTATTACATTGGCTCTCATGCCACTCCCCTATGTCTTTTTCCGCATCGGGAAAAGGGTACGGCAGAAGAGTAGGTTCACGATGAGAAATCCTTAGCCCGCTACACGACCGGATAAACTCCGTCTACCTCCTCGGCGGGAGCGGGGGACTTCAAGACACGGAAAATCACTCGCAGTGCTACGTACCAGATATTTGTCACTGTAGACCATCCTATATAAGCCCGACAACAGCGACCTACCTACCGACTTAGCAGGTCTTGTTGTCCCGGTGGAATATCTTATTTGATGACAGATGGACCCCTCCCTTATGCGTCTCGGTTAGGATAACGGTTGTCTTGTTATTCTCAGGAGGACTGGCCCTGTGTTTGATGCCTTCTCGTCTCACTATACTCAACGTTTCTAAGTGATGCCGCCGTACCAATAGTTGGTGTCCTGGAAACCACGATTGACATATTCATTATTGTCCTAATGAGCCTAGCAAATAACTGACCAAGTCTGGGAGATTCTACATCCTATGAGCCTGCCCTCCGCCTTGCGCCCCGTCTTGGTCATTTGTCGGACTACCATTTAGGTGTTATCTAGCCACTGCTCACCTGGTTAGTTTCCAGTGCCGGTCCCTTGAAAAATCTCTTTAACTAGTACCTACTACAACTAAGCTAAGATGCTTAGCTAGAGGCTTTGTCTTGTTGCGGGTTTTATATAGGGGAGTACCGGATAATGCAAAGTATAAGGATAAAATTGCCTATAAAGGCAATATGTGTTTTATAAATTGTCTTGTTCTTAGTAAACATATATATAAAGCTTAAGTTTATAAGAGAAATATTTATATTGCTTTTAACTTGTAATTTTTAGCACTATATTTTTATAATAGTAAAATAAATAATTGAAATTATTAATTAAAATTTAAAAATAGTTATATTAAAATAATTTTAATTTTATAAAGTAAAGTTTTATAAATATATTTAAAGTTTTTTTAAAGTAAATTAGTTTTAATGTTTTTTTAATAATATTTATTTTATTTTATTTAAAAAGTAGTTTTTTAAAAAGTATTTTAATTTATATTAAAATCTTTAAAATTATAAAATAATATATTTATAGCTATAAATAGCTACTTATAGCTACTTTTATAAAATAAACATATAAATAACTAAAAAGTAAATAATATAAAATAAATTCTTAAAAAATTATAATATATAAAAATTCAAAAATTTAAAAACAATATTATTATTTAAAAATATATAATTATATAAAATACTACTAAATAATTAGTTTAAAACTTTTTTTAAAAAAATAGATATTATAAAAAACCTATTTTAATATTAAGCACTTATATATTAAAACTAATAATATATTTATTTTATATTTTTAATATAAAAATTAAATAAAAAAGTATAATTAGCTAAGCTTTAATAATTAATTAATATAACTTTAGCTAGTTTTTAAGTTTAAAAGGTAATTTAAATAATTAGTGTTAATAAGTGCTAATAATAAAGCTTAAAGCTATTAGCTTTTAATTTTATTATAACTTTACTATTAAAATAATTAAAAGTATTATTATTTAGTTTATTAGTTTTAATAAGTACTAAATACTTATTAAAATAGCAATATTAACGCTTATATAACTTTATACTTATAAAAAGCTAAAAGTACTATATATAGTTAGCTTTACTATATTATACTAGTATAATACGTTTTAGTAAGCAAAAAGATAGTTGCTAGCTATTAAGCGCAAAACTTATAAAGCTAATATATAAAAGTATTACCTCTAGCGTTTTAAAAGTAATATTGCAGCGTTTAAAATAAAAGGCAGTTATTCTTTTAAGCGCCTTTCCTAGGCTAAATCTCTATTTATTTATAAGTAAGTTAGTACTAAGAGCCTTAGAGGTGTAATTAAACACGAGTTTATAAGATATTAGCTAGCTATAACCTCTTTTACCTTTTTATTTACCCCCTTTAGCTATAACTTTAAATTCTAAGCCTTTATAAATTTATTAACCTTTATAAAATAAAGTAATAAACTTATTAAGTACTATAAACAACCACTATAATAAAGCTTAAAGTTAAAGTACTTAGCTTTACTTAATTTATATATATAAGTACTTTTTACACTTTTTAAAATATATAAAATTTACTAAAAGGTCTACTTTTAAAAACTGTTAAAACTTAGCAATATAGCTTATAACGTATAATTATATTATATAATATATAAAGAGCTAGGTTTTCTTTTTATTATAAAGTTTTTTTATACTAAATAAGTAAAAAGAGACCTTTTATAAAAAACCCTTTTTTTTATAGTGATCTTTACTTTATTTATATATTTTTTACTATATAAGCATTATATTAATTATCGTTTTTTTATAACTTATTAGTTTTAATATATATTTTTAAAATAAACTAACTTATTAAACTATTTTATAGCAAAAATAAAGTTTTTAAATTATAATAAATAAGGATTTATAATTTAAAACATAGTGTTTTTAGTTTTTTTATTTTATTTTTTTATTTGTTTTACACTTTTATAGTAACTAGTTAAAGCTTTTTTAAAGCTATATTTCTTTTATATTAACTAGGTTAACATGCTGCAAAAAGCTTAACTACTTATTATATACTAATAACTTTATAAAACTGTTTACTATTATTAAATTTATAAATATATAAACTACTTAAAATGTTTTATTAATTACTTTTTATAATAACTAGTAGTTATATATATTAATATATTATAATTTTGTTTTTAATATAATAATATTTTTTATAACTAAACTAATTATTTATTAGTTATTATATTAAATAATAATATGCTTAGTTTCTAAATTAATACTAAGCTTATAAATAAGCTAACTAATAAATATAGCTTTTTTTATAGCTTAAGCTAGCGTAAAAAGCTTTGCTAGAATAATAAAAGTAGTAACTATTTTTATTTATTAGCTTGCTATTTAATAAGTTTTTTTAAAAAGGTTATAATATAAGCTTATAAGCTTTTTTAGTTAATAGTATTATTTATAAAAAAGAATTACTAGCTATATTAAGCTTATTTTTATTATTATACTATAAAGTAAAGTGTTAATTTATATAAAAATAGTTTAATATTTAGTTAGTAGCAGCTTAGTAAGCTAAAAAAGGTTATTATTAAGTTATAAAAGTTATAAATAATAAAAGCTATATTTAGCTTAATAATAACTGCTGCGTATATAATAAATCTGATTTTTTATTAATAATAAAAAAAGATTTTTAAAGTAGCTATTTTGTTATAAAAAAGTAGCTTAATAAATTTTATTAATATAAAAAGTATTTTATTAAAAAAGTTACTTAACTTTTACATTCTTTAATATAAGCAAACTATAATAGCTAAACTAAGCTTTGCTAATAGTTATAAATAATTTTTACTTTTAAAAACTACTTTAAATTATAGCCTTTTATTAATTAATACAGTTTTCTTAATTATTTAATGCCTTAAAAAGCTTTAGCACTTTAAAACTTTTAATAAGCAACTATAAAGTTATTAATATAAATAAAAATAAAAAATTTATTCTTTATAAAATAATAAGGCTTATAAGGCACTAGCTTAAATTTAAGATTTTTAAATATAAATATAAGCTTTTTTACTAAAAAAGTAATAACTTTTTAAGCTATAAAGTACTTTATAAAGCTTTAAAATAAACCTAAGCTTTTTATACTTATTAGGCATTATTATATATATATATTTATAAATCGTTATATTAATAAAAGCGTTAATTATATTATATTATCTTATTTTAAAGTTAAACTTAGCTATAATAGCTATAAAAGTTTTAAAAAATCTGCTTATAAGTATAAAAGCATATATTGTTTTACTTTTATATATAAGCTATTAATTACTATATATAACTAACTAAGGTTTGCTTTTTAAATAAAAGCTTTATTTATTAAATTTATAAATGTATATTTATATATAGTTTAAAATTTATTAGTTTTTAGCTATTAAATAGTAACTTTTTTAAAAAGCTTATTTAATTATAACTTTTTAATAAACTTTTTAGCTTTTATAAACTTACCTTTTAAAAAATTGCTTAAAAGTCTTTTATAAAAGCGCAAAAAAAGTAAAAGCTTGCTTTAGTATATTAAAATGTTATTTTATATTTTTTTAAACATATAACTATAATAGCTATTTTTTATAATTTTTACCTTTTTAAAAAGCGCTTTTAAAGTAGCGTAAAAAGCGCTTTAGCACTTTAGCTTTATTAACTTTGCTTACTAGCATATTATGCTTAAGTTTAAAAATATATAAGCGTTTAATATTAAATATAGCCTTTTAATACTTTATTTATTTATTTACTTTAATATAAGCTTATTAGCTTAACTTTAATAGTTTAGTATAAAGCTTAGTAAAGCAAGTTAAAAAATTATTATAATACTTATTAAAAAATAGTTTTGCTTAGGTTTTATAAAGGTAAAGTAAAAAATTATTATAATGCTTATTAAAATTAGCGTTTTTAATTATTAAAGCATTATAATATTTAAAAGTAAATATAAAAGTAATAAATAAAGTTAAAATTTTAAGTTAATATAAAAATAATTAGTTTTATTAAACTTAAAGTTTACTATATTTTTAATAGCTTATTTATTATCTACGCTCCTACTAATATTTAAATTATATTTAAAACTTATATATTTTTTATATTTTTTATAAAACTTAAAGCTATAAAGCTTAGTTTTAAAAATTAAAAATTAATTTAAAAAATTAGTAAAAGATTTACAATTAAGTATATAAAGCTTATTCTTTAGTTTTTTTAGTTTTTTATTAAATATTTAGTTTTTATTAAATTTTGTATTTTTAGTATAAATTATATAATTAGGTAAAAACTTTTAAATTATATATATATTAGTTAACTTATAGCTAACTAGGTAACCTATTTAAGCTTTAAAGCTTAGTTTTTAAAAAAGAAATTTAACGTTAGTAGTAAAACTATAAGCTTTATACTTATAAACTTATAAGTAATTTAAACATAGTTTTTTAGTTTTAATATAGTTATTTTAAAAGCTAAAGTAAATATAAAAACGTTTATATAAAGTTTTTTAGTTAAATATATATTTAAGTATTTAATTTAATAAGTATATAGCAGCTTTATCAATTTTAACTATAAGCTTTTAAAAAGCTTTATACTAGCTTTTATATACTAAGCACGCTTTTTAATTATTTAGCTAAACTACTTAGTAGCGCTGTTTTAAGCTTAAATATTTAAAGCTAAAATTTTAAATATAATAAACCTTTTATTAATAAAATAGTTTTTAACCTTATAAAATTACAATAGTTGCTTATTTAACTTAATTATATTAACTTATTTATTATAAGCTATTTTAACTTTTAATATAAATATTTTAAATATTTTTTATATTATATTTAGTTTAAAGTTTAGTAAATAATAATTAAATAAATACTTTAAATATGTTCTAGTTATAAGCAGCATTAATACTTTATTTTTAATACTTTTATTATATAAGTGCTAGTTTATAATAATGCGTTTAAATAAATAGTTTACTTATTTTTTTAATATTTTATCAATTTAGTTTTTAAGCTTTTTATATATATATAGCTTAAGCAATTTGTTAATTTAATACTTTAGTTTAATTTCTTTTTAATTTTTACTTTTTTTGCTTAGCTAACTAAGTAATAAATAGCGTTAGGTTTTAAATAGCTAAGTTAAAAATACTATTAAAAAATCCGCTTTAAATGCTAGTATTTTAGTATATATTATTAATAAGTTTTTTAAATATAAAAAAGGCTTTGTTTATACTTAATAGTAAATATTTTAAAATATATTATTTATACTAATTTTATATATAATATAGCTATAAACTATTTATCTTTTAAAAGTAACTTTTAAAAAGCTTTATATTTTACTAACTTTTTTTTTAACTTAAAGTTTTAAGTAAAATAAAGTTAGTTATTAGATTTGCATAGTAAGCTATGTTTTTAAGCTAAAACGTAAATAGCTTTAAAGTGATTTAAACTATTATATTAATATTTCTATATGCTTAAATTAGCATAATTATATTATTAGTATATACTAGGTTTTTATTAAGTACGTTTTTAATATTATAAAAACAACTTATTTTCTTAAAAATATAAAAAGTAAATTTTAAGTTTAAAATAGCAAATTCTTTTTAAAAATATAAGCTACCTTTTTACTATTTACTAGCTTTAAAGCTAGTATAAGTAATAACTTATTTTAATTATTTTTCTTTTTTACTTTATATAAGCTTTTTATTAATTTTAATTTTTTTATACTTGGTTTTATAGTTTTACAAGCTTTAATTTTTTTAAGCTTAAAGTTATGTTTTATTTTTAGCTTAATTGTAAAGATTTAAGTAATAAGGTAGTTATAAAGTAATGTTGCTAGCGATTTTAAAAACTAAGTATATTAAATAACTTTTATTTAGTTAGTTAAATAAGTAACTAAACTAGCTAAAAAGATTAAAAAAAGTATAACTAGTAAAGCTTTAGCTATTAGTTAGTATAGCTTTAGCTAATAAGTAGTTTATATATAAATAGCTTAATAAATAAGTTTTTTAGCTAAGTGCTTTATTATACTACTTTTTTTTTAAGTTACTAGTTTTTAGCAATTTTAGCATTTATAAGTATATTTACTTATTAAGCTTATTTTTAATTTTTATAATTAAATTAATTTATTAGCTTTTATAAGCTATCTTTTTATTAACTTATTAGCTTATACTTAGCTTTATATTTTTTTTTAATTTATAACCTTATTTTAATATTTACTTTTTTTTTAGTATTACTATTTTATTAAGCTTTTTACTAAGTAACTATTATTATACTACTTTTAAAGCCTTTTTATTTTAAGTTTATATATTAGCATATTTTTAATGCTAATATAAGTTAATTATTTTTAAACTATTAAATTTTTAGTTTTAATTATAATATTGCTTAATTAAATAGTAATAAGCTAAAGATTATAATAATGCTTAGTAAAAAGCTTTATTAGCACTACGTTTTTAATATATATTTAAATCTTTATATTTACTATTTTTATTACTTTAATAATATTAATTATGCTTTTTATAAAATAAACTATTAAAGTTATTATACTATATATTTATTGCTTTTTTACTTATTAGTTTGCTTAAATATTTTTTTTTTTAAATATTCTTTATTTTAATTAGTATAGCTTAATAAATTATATAGTATACTACCTATTTTTGCGCTAAAATTAAAAACGCTTAGCAAAGCTATTAAGCTACTATTGCTAAAGCTAAAAATAAAAATAAAAATAAAAATAAAAATATAAATAAAAACGCTACCTTATTAAATAATACTTTTATTGCTATAAGTTAATATATATTTTGCTTATTTAAAGCAAGCTTAGTTTTTTAGTATATAGTTATTTTTTAAAAAAAGCTAGTTATACTAGTTAAAAAAAAGCAATACTATATTATTATTTATTAAAAATTAATTATTATTTATTATTTATTAACTATTATAATTGCTTTTTTTATAGTTTATAGCTTTACTATTTATTTGCTAATATATTTATTAATAATTAGTAGTTTTATATTAGGAAAAAAAAGCTTTTATTTAATAACTTTAATAATATTATATATAAAGCTTAGTTTTTTATTTTTTTTAAAGTACTAAAATAGCTTTTTAAGCAATTTAAATACTTATTTATACTAATTATATATATTTATTTTAAAAGCTACTAATAAAAAGCTAAACTTTAAAAAAGCTTATAAAAATAAAAGTATTAAAGCGTTTTTTAGTATTAGTAAAGCTTATTAAAAAAATTTTATTTATAATATAGTTTTTATTACTACTACTAGCTTTATTTATAATACTTATTAAATTACGTTGTTTATTTTTAGTTATAGCTCTTTTAATAGTATAATATATTATTTGCTTTTTTAGCTACTTTTTAGCTTTTGCTTACTAACTTTTTATTTAATAATAATACTTTTTATATTAATAGTTTAAAATATATTTTAAGTTATAATAAGTTTATTAAAGTATAAGTCTTTATTTTTTATAATGCTATAGCCTAGTTTTAGCTTGCTTAATAATAGCGTACTATTTTTTTATTAACTAAATATATATTTTATAATTTAATATTTATTATATTAATTATAACTACTTTATTTATTATTTTATTTAATATAAACT
>MU401785.1:0-11034 GCA_022579005.1 Poronia punctata
TATTATAATAATAATTTTAATAAAACTATAATTATTATTAAAGTATAAAAACTAGCTATTTAATAGTGTTTAAAGTAAACAACTAAATAATAAGTTTAAACTAAATAAAAGTTTTAAAGCCAGTAGTATTATAAAGTATTGTTGCTATATAAAAATATATAAAAAAAAACGTATAAAAAAAACGTATAAAAAAAAAAACTAAGCTAATAAGCAAAAAATTTATATATTTAAATATAATATATAAATATTATTTTTTATAAAGCCTAGGCCTTTTTAAAATTAGTAAAATTTCTTTTTATTATAAAGTTTAAAATATATAATTATAAAAATAAATTTATAGCATATTTACTTTTTTTTTATTTTTTAAATTTTTAAGTTATTAGTTTAAATTATTACTTTTATATTTTTTAAATTATACTATAATAATAAAAGTTAAAAGGTTTAGTTAAGCTAACATTAAAATATTTACTAAAAATGTTAAAAATAACAACTTTAGTAATTTTGCTTTTTTACATACCTTAGTTTAAAATAAAAATATTTTAAATATAAACAAGCTTTTAAAGCATTTTAATTTTAAGCTTTTAAAGCATTTTAGTTTTAAGCCTTTAAAACATTTTAGTTTTAAGCCTTTAAATTTACTTTTATTAATACGCTTTTTAACCTTTTTTAAAACCTAAAATAAGCAGTACTATATATATATAAAGAGAACTAAAGCAAAATTTTATAAATAGTTTAAAATAACTAAGTTTTACTATTAAAATAATATATTTTAAAAAAAAGCAAACAATATAAAAAAAATATAGCTAATTAAAAAAAAGAAAACAAGTTTAGTATAAAGGAAGTTTAACTAAGTTACGTAGCAAGCAAACAAAATACTAATAATTAAGTACAAAGCTTATAGCAAAGTTTTATACTATTTTATATTTTTAAAATTAATAAGCACTAGCTTAATAAGCAAGTATATTTAGTTTAAAAACTATAGTTTATATTAAAAAAAGCAATTAAAAAGTAGTAACCTTAATAAAAAAGTACATATATTACTAGGCTATATACTAATTATATACTAATTATTTAATAAAACAAGTAAGTTACTTTTTTAGTAACTAGGCTTTTGCTTTATACGTAAATTAAAAGCAACTTATTATTTAATATAATTAAAAACCTATATATTTTTATATAGCAAAAGCACGTTGCTTTATATTAAAAGTTACTTTTAAAAAAAAGTTTTTATACTTTTTATATAAAATATTTTTAAAAAATTACTGCTTACTAACTAGCAAAATAAATCATAAGGTTATAAATAAGCGTTATATATAATATATAAACGTTTTTAAATATATAAATTTGCTATTAAAGTATATACGTATATTTTATTAATATAAACTAAATACTTTGCTACGTTTTAATTAATATTTAAAAATATAACTTAAAAAAAGTAAAACTTAACTTAAATGCTATATATGCTGCTTTAAAACAGTTTAAACTATATTATGCTATTAAAACTTATATAGTAAATAATAATTTAAACTTTAAAATTAAATATATTATTAAGCAACTTAGTAATATAGCTAATAAAGTTATTTATTTAAGCTACTTTTTTTATATAATATAGCTAGTATTAAAAGCGTTTTTAGCAAATTTAAGCATTAACAATTTAAACTAAATTAGCATTTTAAGTAATTTTAATAGTATAGTATAAAAGGTATATTTAAAAAATATACTAATTATATATTAATTTTTAATTTTTTAGCTAATAATAGTAGTTTTAAAGCTTAGCTATATATATTAACAATAGCGCTAAGCATAAAAAAAGATTTGCTAGTATGCAAGCTTAGCTTATATAACGTAAAAAACTTAATATTTAATAACTACTTAAAATAGTTAGTAATATTAAAATTAAGTAAAACTTTTATATTATAATGTTAAAATAAGCATTATAGCTTTGCTTTGCTATTATAAAGTTTATTAAAATTTATAAGCAAAAAAACAAGTATACGCTTACTTTTAAAATATAAAATCGTATTTAACTTATTATTATAATTTATTAGCTTTTTAGTTTTTTTACTAATAACTTTAGCTTTTTAAAAAATAATTAAATTAGTTATATTTTAACTAAATACTTTATTACTATAAAGCATTTAACTAAATATAAAAAGCAAGTAAATAAAAAGCGTAGTAAAAAAATAGCTTTTAACTGCTTTAGCTTTAAAAAGCTAGCAAAAAAACTATATTATATATAAGCAAAAATAAAAAAGTATATTAAAAAAGCGTTTATTAAAAATAAATATATGCTTAAAATAGCTATATTATTTTATTTGCTTAGTGCTAGTATATTGCTTTTTTAAACTACTAAGTTTAATAGTTAGTATAAATATTTTAACTATAATAAAAATAAAATTAATATTTACTATATAACTACTACTATTAAAAAACTAAAAGCTATATACTAACTTTATTAAAAAAGGTTTAATTTTAAACGTTTTACTACTTTAAGTTTTACTTATAGTAGTATAACTAAAATAATGCTTATATTATAATTAAGCTTTAAAAAAGTATATAAACTTATTTATATATATTTATTTAATATTTTTAAAATTACTAACTTTTATAAAGCATTTTTTAGTTTAGCTTAAGCAGTAGCTTTAAATTATTAAATTATATTATTAACAATTTTTTAAATATAAGTAAGTTAAAAAGTATTACTTATTAGTTATATAGTAAATATTAAAATTTATTTAAAAATAAATAAAAAAATAAATATTTTATAGTTTTAATTATATTTAAAACTAACTAATTTTAGTTTTATAACCTTTACTTAAAACATTTTTGCAGTTTAAGCTGCTTTAGTACTTATAAAGCATATATAAAGCTAAGCAAAAGCTATATATAAAAACTAGCAAACTTATATTATTGCAAACATTTTTTATAAAGCTATAATAATTAACTTTTACTTATATATAAATAAAAACTTTAAAAATACATTTTTTAATAGTAAAAATATTATTATATATAGTAAGTATATTAAAAGGTTAAAAGCAGCATTATAACTACTAAATTTGTTTTTAAGCTATAAAAATAAAATTTTTAACATTAACAATTTTAGTAATAATAACAAATTAGTAAATAATAAATTAAATAATACTTAAAATTTTAGCTTAATATAAAAAAAGCCTTACAAAAATAAAATATAGTTATTAATAAGCAAGACGCAGCTAAAAAAAAATAATTTATTTAAGTTAAAAACATATAGTACTTTGCTTTAAAAAAAAGTATAAATAGCATTAAAACAAAATATTACTTAGTTTAGCTAATTAAATAAATATATATAAATAGAAATTAAGTAAAATTATACTAATTATATACTAATTATAATAAAGTACTATATTATTATTTAAAAATTATATATTAAACTTTAAATTATAATTAAAATTATAAATATTAAAGCACTTAAAATAAGTTTATATATATATATATTTAAATTTAAAATCTAATTTATATATAGCTATATATATATATTTAAATTTATAAAGTTTTAATAATATTTATATAATTTTATTTTTATAGTATATATATATTTATATATAATATTATTAAAATATTAATATTTTATATATAGTAATAGCTAGGCTAAAAAGGCAGTTAAAAGTAGTAAAATAGTTTTACTTTTTTACCTTTACTTTAAATTTTTTTTATTATACTTATATATATACATTTTTAACTTTTTTACCTTTACTTTACTTTTGCTACATTTTTTACTTAATTAAAAGTTTTATTATTTTAAGTTGCGCTTTTATTTTATAAAGTAAAATTAGTTAATTATTTTATATTTTATACTTATATTGTATATATTTAGCTAATAAATGCTTTATAGTACTTTATTACTTATAATTTTATTATTAAACTTATTTAAGCTATTAGCTTTTTATTATAAAAAATATATTTTTTTACTTTATATACTAATTTATACTAATTTTTTTAAGCAATATTAAAGCACAATATAAAAAAATTTTTACTATTACTTTTATTAAAGCAGTATAAAAAAAAAACTAAACTATTTATTAATTTATATATAAAAAAAGCTTATAAGCATATTATAGCTTTAATACTTATATAAAAAAAATATAAAAACGCTAAACAACGCTTATACTAATAAATTAAGTATAAAAAAAATGCATAAAAGCAAAAAAATGCTATAGCTAGCACTATTAATAAAGCTACTACTTTTATAGTAATTTATAAAAAAATTAAAGCTATATAGTAAGTTATATACTTTACTTATATACTAATTTATATTAATTTATTAGCTGCTTTTAAAATAAACACTTAAAGCAAATTGCTTAAAAAAATAATATTTTTTATAAGCTTACTACTTTTAAAACTAGTTTAAACTTTTAATTAACTAATATTTAAAATAGTAGTGTTATTATTAAGTTTTTAGTAAAAAAAAGTATAAAGTTTATTATTAACTTAAAAAATATTGTTAAAAAGTTTAATATACTAAAAAATAAAAGCGTTTTATATAATATTTTTAATAATTAATAAAATAATAAATAATTTAAACTAATAAAGTAAATTATTAAGTATATATAAAACTAAACAACTTGTTTAGCTTAAAATATTACTAAATATAAAAAAGTATATATTTTAAATAGTACTACTTATAAAAAGCTTAAATATAATATTAAAAAAAAAGTTAAAAAAGTAATACTAACTAATAATTAACTTATATTAAAAACTTTACTAACTTATTATTATATAGCAACTTTTTATTATTTTCTTTTGCTTAAACGCTTAAAAAGCTAATTATATAAAATAGCGTTTTACTATTAATAACATATTTAATAAAGCAGTTTAATATATTTACTATTTATTATAAAATAAGAAATTTTTATAAACTTACTTTTAAACTATGCTTATAAAGTATATTTAGTATATAAATATTTGCTTATTAAATTTAACGTATACTAATTATATATAAAACTTTTAATATAAAAGCTATATAGTATAAAAAAACTATTATATTAAAGCTTTAAAAACTTTTTATTATAAAATTTAACTTTAGCGCTACTAACTAGCAATTATTTTCTTTTTAGTTTAAAAAGTAGTAAAAAATAAAAACTTTACTTTTTAAATAGTTATATATTGCTTAAATAAAAAAAGCTTACTAATATATATACTATTTACTTTAACTAAGTATAACATGCTTTACTAAATAGTTAGCTATACTTTATTTAAAGTTAATAATTAAAAAAAGCTTTTTTTAAAAGTAAGCTAAGCAATTGCTTAAATTTACAAATAAAAACTATATATACTTTTATATTTTAATATACTAATTATATATTAATTATTATAAGGTTTGCAAACTATATACTTTATTTTTAATAAAAGCTAAAAAGCTAAGTATTAGTTTTTTATAATTATTAAGTACTTAGTTTAATAAAATATTTAATATACTTACTATAAAAAGTATACTTTTAAAAGTTTTTAGTTAAAGCTACTTTATAAAAAACTAAAACTAAAACTTAAAAAACTACTTATTACTTAGTTAAAATAACTTTTAATATAAGTAAAATAAAGTAACGTATAAAAATGCTGCAAGACTTAAGCAAAATATTACTATAGCATTAATATATTTGCTTAATTAAAAAAATAAAATACTTATTTAAGTATAAAAAAATTACGTTTAAAATTTTTAATTAAGCTTTTACTTTTTAGCTACTAATATACTGCTTAATATTAAATTAATTATAATATTTACTATAACTAAAATATATAATATAATAAAGTTTTTAAGTAAAAATATATATATAGTAAAAAATTATTTATATATAATTTAAAAAAAGCAAGTTTAAAACTATATATTAGTTAAAAGTAAATATATAATATACTAATTATATACTAATAGTATAATTAATAGTATTAAATCTTTACTTATTTTTTTATTTATAAGCCTTTTAATATTTAATTATTATTACTTATTTACTTATAAACCTTTTAGCATTTAGTTATAAGTACTTATTTACTTATAAGTCTATTAGCATTTGCTTATAAGTACTTATTTAGCCTTAGCATTTTATTATAAGTACTTATTTACTTATAAGTCTCTTAGCATTTAGTTATAGGTACCTATTTACCTATAGGTCTCTTAGCATTTAGCCGTAGGTACCTATAGGTCCATTTACTTACTAGGTCCTCCCTTAATAGGTCGGGTCCGGCCAACCCTAGGGGGGGTGGGCGTCTTGAACGTACGGGGCATCTGTCCAAGTAAAGACGTGGGAGAAACCCCACGAACGCACTTCATCTTCGAACTCTCCCTGACTCTTCTGTGCGCGAACCATTTTGGATGGGATTACCTAGTGTGGCTGATTGGGAATTTGATAGACAAAGATACGAACTTCTGATTGAAGCGAGCCCTTGCTGCCTAGGAGCGCAGCTAGTTGCCTTATTTTACGTGTACGTGTACAGATTGTGGGGTAAGAATCAAGATTGTCAAGAGTCGGGAAAGGTGGCTCTGTTATGCTCTATTGTGGAGGAAAGTGAAGAGACGGTCGGTATGCAGATCGAGTAATATGAACTGTGGCTGTGGTGGTTTGAATGCAACCCATTCGAATTCTAATACTACTATAACCTTATTCTCTTACTTGGAGAATGACGTCGAGGGGTACCGCGGTTATTTACGATTCTCTAGAGTCTAAAGAAGGATGGCACTAATCCAAGGTTAAACCAAGTAGAACCTAGATCTAGCCTCTACCTTATTTGCATCTTTAGTACGTACCCGGCCAACCCCGACATCTGACGGTCAAACGCGTGCAACCAGGACAGAGAAATGCCAATTAATTGAAGAGCCATTTCTATCTACAGGTAAGAATATCGTGGGTGAGACACCACGAGGGCTAAACGATGAGACGTGAGACTTGCAGCGAACGTCCCGTCCCTAGACTACATACAGCATGCTGGATGGAGATCCGCACCCCCCCCCAAACTCCGCCCCTATGCACCTGTGTGCTGGTTCTTCGGTCGTCTGATTTGGCAATATTATCGGGCCCCGGCAGTGCTTGCAACCTCTCCACATGCCAACATTCAGTGGTTTGTTGTCACCCTGTCATCCATTTATCGCGAATTAATGATTTGCTGGCGGTTATGAAGGGCATGTAATAGGACTCTCATCTTGATTGGTTAGTAATACCAGTGGTACCGCAAAGGCATGCCGCATGTCGAAACCAATTAGGTCTGGTTCGTTAACCATTTTCGGGGCCAACCACATTGACAACCATTGGTTGTCGTCGCCGGGTTACAAAGAACTTCTACCCAAATGAAGGCTAGCATTTCTCGAGTCTAGCCTGTCCATTCAACTACCTCGTCAGTATCAGGGGAGGCGTTTCAGAGGCTTTGCGTTTCGGTCACCTGAAAGCTTCGCTGGCTAGAGGCTCATGCTATATCTCGTTTAGGTTCGTAGTCTAACCCGGCAAGTATGCGGCACCGCATAGACGATATCGAACGTGACGGATTCGGCTTTCCATCTAGCAAGAACCTGACAAGATACGAGATACGGGTATGTATCCTTGCACGTTTGCCTTGCTCTGCAAACGTCAAATTCTCCGACGCCAATAAGTCTTGTCACGTCGAGATTCTCTCAAAGGACAACACACCTACCGCACGCCTGGTTTCCCATTTTGTTAAACTAGCCGAGTATTGCCATCTAATACGGCTATACGATCAACGTCAATTTACCGTATCAGTATGAGCATCGTTCTGTAGTAACCTAGACTTCTTAATTTGCATGATACTAATTTTGGGCGTACTGGTTCTGAATCGCGGGTAGCCCTACCGATTACTGACGAGCTTGGCAGCTTGGCAGTTCCTTTTGGCACACGAACTACCTAAACGTCTAACCTTTAGTACCCTCGTACGCCATTATTAGTCCACTTGGCATGTTATCTTTAACGATTGGAACAACTGGTTTGGTGGGGTTCCGATGGGGGCCATGAAGCTAGACAAGTCCGCTAGTCTACGTCAGGTATCATCTATGGAGTGAAGGCTGGGATACTGCTGACGGGAACAAGGCTAGACCCCAGCTGAACCGCCCTAAACCAAAAGCCTGCTTCTGTACAGGGGGGACTCTGTAGATCGACTACCCAGGGATTGGGTACCTACCCGCGGGAACAGGAGCTGTGCTGTACAGCTGTGTTGTAACATATTACCTAACAAAACTCCATCCTAGATCATTATCTTGTGCTTACCCCCCGTTTGTTTTCCTCTTCTTCATCTTGTGCTAGTATTGTCTGTTTGAAACTCAAGAAATATTTAATATCATATTGCCCTAGAGATTGCGGATCTGTCTTCTGTCATGAATGTCTAGCCGTTGTGATCTTACTTCATCTACTAGCGTATTGCTTCCTCCCACCGTTGTCTACTCATACTAGGTACTGTACCTTTGCGGTACGAATAAATGACCGTCCAAAATTGGGCGCCTTGCTCTATGGGGTCGCGAAAAGTAAGCCATTGTTCTTCTCACCCGGCAGTCGCAGCGACAGAAACGGCAATGGAATCAGGAGCTACCTAGGATCATGTTTTCCCTAGCGGTTTCTGATGCTACTGCAGGTGCTCTGCTTCCACATACACGTACATTCCTTTGCTGACCTGTTCTTTGGAAGCTACGAAAACTAAGGGCGAAATCAACTCCGCACCGTCGCCTTACCCTCAATGCCCACGGCACTGAAGCTCTTTCCTCGCTCAAACGTGCGCTCAACCTAGGACTGTTCATAACACCTACCGTCATCCACCTTCACGGCGATGGAAGCCCCGATGGCAAGAAAGACATATACCTGAGCGCCGCGATACAGCGTTCGCTCCGAAGAGTGTTCAACGACTTGCGTGGTGGCGAGCCCACGATAAGCCGCAAGAGGCTGGAGCTCTTTCTAGAGATTGAGCAGGGGGAGCTACACGAGAATATCTCCACGAAGCTTACTGGGCACACGTACAAGTTCGAACAGTTCCTAGAAGCGTGGTGGATGCGATTCGGCCTCGATATCGAAAAGCCCGTGTCCATTGCCGACAAGGACCTGACCAAACCTATCAGCAACTACTTCATCGACAGCAGCCATAACACATATCTGGACGGCAACCAGTTAAGCGGGCGATCTACAACGGAGACTTACAAACGTGCACTCCTCGAGGGTTGTAGATGTGTCGAGATCGACGTTTGGGACAACGATGCCAACAAATCTTCAGATAAGCCGGTGGCAGGATCCATCCGCCTCTCGCGATCGCCCAACTCGCGACGGATTTCAACAAGCAGTCTACATACCGCCGCGGCCCATATCAAAGGAATCGTCGACGACAAGATAGAGCAGACGAAGCACTTTCTCGGCGTCGACAAGAACCATGGCCACAGTCCGAGATGTAGCAAGTCGGGCGATCTGGGCTGCTTGCAGCTTCCGGATGATGTGAGCCAAGGCGGCGTCAGTCAAGGGTCCACGTTTGAGCGCTGCTCAATCAGATCCAGGCCAACGATCCCCAAGGACGAGCCGATTGTCATGCATGGCTACACGCTTACTCAACCTATAGGGTTTCGCCAAGTGTGTCAAGCAATCCGCGAAACGGCTTTCACCACGTCACATCTGCCCATCATAATCAGTCTCGAGGTCCATGCCTGTCCGGAGCAGCAAGAGGTCATGGTGCAAATCATGAAGGAAGAGTGGAAAGGCCTATTGGTCGAGGAGCCCCATGAGACGTGCCCCGCTGGCCGGATGCCTAGACTCGAAGAACTACTAGATAAGATACTAGTCAAGGTCAAAAGAGCGTCGCCGAGCATGGAGAGTTCAGTCGGTTCATCAGGGTCGCTGGCGCCCAAGAATCCGGCCATGGAGGACGACACGGCATCCGTAGCGGAAGATGATCGCTCGGTCAAACGAGTGGTCAAAGTACCCATCTGCGAGAAACTGGGCCAGCTTGCGGTCTACATCCACAGCGAACACTTTGACACCTTTGAGGCGCCCAACACCAAGATCTCTTCCCACATCTTCTCGATCAACGAGGACAGGATCTTGGACTTATGGGAATCGAAAGGGCCCGAGCTGTTCGCACATAACCGTCACTTCTTCATGCGGGCTTTCCCCAAACCCACACGCTGGGACTCGTCCAACTTCGACCCCGCCCCGTTCTGGCGCAGGGGCGTCCAGATGGCCGCTATGAACAGGCAAAGATGGGACGAAGGTATGATGCTCAATAGAGCCATGTTCTCGGGCGAACACGGTTGGGTTCTCAAACCCAAGGGCTATCGTAGCAGTGATGAGCAAGGATTGAGTGAGCAGAGCAGCAACTCGTCTTATCGCACGTTTGATCTCATCATCACCGTTCTCGCTGGCCAGCATATCCCGTTACCCGAGGGAATGCCACGAGACAAGGCAAGCTCTCTGCGGCCCATGGTCAAGTGCGAACTACACCTCGAGAAAGTGGATGAGCGAACGGCGGCCTCCAAAGAGGGCGGCGTCAAGTCGAAGACTGTCGAGTTGAAGGGACAAACAAGTAGCGGCGAGTCTGATCACCCCGAATTCCATTCAGAGGGCCGGGAGCTCCGTTTCCAGGGCGTTGACAAGGTCGAGGAGTCACTCAGTTTTGTTAGGTAAGAGATTTCCCCCTTTTCCCCTCTCTGCCTGATACACGCATCAACCTCCTGCGAGTTTCCGATGCCATAGTGCTAACATTTGCCTATAGATTCCGTGTTGAACACGAACAGTCCCGGATGCTGGTTCTCTCAGAGACGTTCTCGAGCTGGGCCTGCATCCGCCTCGACCGCTTGGCCACAGGTTATCGGCTCATCTCCCTTATAGACCAGAATGGCAACGACACCAAGGGCGTTTTGTTGGTCAAAGTGTTCAAGAATTATCACTGATTGAATGCCACATCGTACCGGATGGATATGTCACATCTGGTCACTTCAAATACGGAGACGCCAAGGTTACTCTGCTTGGTGTCTCGTGGGGGGGGGGGGGGGGGGGGGGGGGGGGGGGGGCGGGGGCGGGGGGGGCGGGC
>MU401785.1:11044-32474 GCA_022579005.1 Poronia punctata
TCACTTATTTAATGCCAAATCGTTACGGTTTGTTTTTTTAATTATGGTAACTTAAAAATCGGTCCCGCAACCTTTACATTTGTTGGTGTCTCCACACCCCCCCCCCCCCCCCCCCCCTCTTTCTCTGTTGCCGCGGAGAGTTGTCGAACCGCTACAGCGCACGTATTTTCCCCTTGACTAGGGCCCGCTACACCGCTACAGAGCATGTACAAGCATTTTTTTACTTTATTTCTTCCCCGTCTTTTTCAAGCGATACATTTTTACAGTTGGGTTTTGTTTGGAGTCAAGCGTGGTAGGCAGGCAGGCAGGCAGGCAGGCCGGCAGGCCGGCAAAGGCAAGCATGGGAAAATATTAAATTGGTTTGGATACCCTGAAAGATCGAACGAACGACAACGTCGGTCAGTTTGTTGCTTTTCTGTTATTTGTATGCATTTACATCGGGGTTGATTATCTTTGTCTTGTTATTTGATACTTGTTTTGGAATATCTGGACTATCATGTCATCGGGAGGTTGTATTTTATATTCATTATAGACAGAGCCTACGCACACACAATTGTTTAGTGTAGTGTGTAATAGACGTCGGTCAGATTGGTCTTTGGCTTGCTAGCCACCTACCCTTATTTTTGGCCTCTTGCCGATGTTATTGATACACAATGATTGCCAAAGATTGACGATCGACGGGTCTATATCATCTTCTCGCCCCAAGCGTTGTCCCGCTACTCAGTTGCTTGGGACTTTGCTTTCTTTTCATGGTTGGTAGATTGTATAGATTATCTAGCTTGTCTAACTCGTATATCTATAAATATAAAGACAAGACGATTATCTAGGTTACCTCCTTTGTCGTACTCGTATAGGTATTCTACGTAACTTACCTGGCCTACCCTACTACACTACGCTGCCTTGTTAAAGTTAGGTTAGATGCTTTATGTAAGGTAGGTATGTCTGCGATTCTAAATCTATTCATAACTCAATCAATCTTTTAAAATGTCGTAATACTAATAAACGCAGATGTCTCAAGTCTCAAGTCTCAAGTCTCAAGTCTCAAGCCTTCCTACACACCAACTTAAAACAACTTTGATAGCCGCGGCTGAGAGCAAAACTACCTAAGCAAGGAAAACGAGCCCCCTTTTCTCTTTTCCCCCTCGTCTTCAGTAAGTAAAGCAGTAGTACATAGCATAATGTCGCTCATATGCTCGCAGAATAACCCAGGCTGTCCCCTCTTGATTGAGCGTAGAAGGGGAGCATGAAAACCGGTACCGGATCGCCCAGGAGAGAAAAGATAGGATGGTTTTAACAAAAAGAAAAGTGTAAGCCCGGTAAAAGCACAGAATAAGCCCAGGTATGAAAAATCACCGACGCGTTACGCCAACGTAACACAGCCCTATCTCGATCACCCAGACCAGATCAGACCTCGTAGACAAAACGGATGGACGAATTAATCCTCAGTTTCGAGGACCATGTCGGCTAGTTGTGATCCGGTATATATGGACCTACCTATGGAATACATATACATACCCATAAATACATAAGCAGTAAAGCTTGCGAGAGTGTTACTTTGCGTCATGTTGCGTGCCGTTGGGCTAGGTATAGATTTGCTGTTGTCGTTCCGCCTTCCTAATCATGCAACGTGATGGCTTTCTGCTGCATATTTTGGTTCACTAGACCGTACTTGGTGAGTAGGTATTCATGTAGGTTAGGTATATCTGTGTGTATGTCAGTACTGCTCTTTTCTTAAAGATTTGATCCATGTCCGGGAGATTGACGAGCCAGAGAGTGATGTCAGAGTGACGAGGATAACGCGCGTCCTAGCCTCTCTTCTCGATTTGTAATCATTCACAACGGAGAGGGGGGCTTGTGTGTAAATGTATGTTTTGGTCTTCTTATCTCGGATCGATTAAGGCCTGGAACATGCACTTTCCTCGCATTAGAACGCCATAGCTATGCATCGGAGTGCATTAGGTAGTGTAGTGGGCTAGAGTCGGGGTTTTAACTGATGTTCACCAGCGGGGCTTCGGCTTGTCGGTCCTTTATCTTGGACCCCGTGGGCCATGGCATATCTTTACTTGAAGCGGGATAGGCGATGAATAGGCAGGGCGATGTGGCTCTGCATTAAAAGTCTGGCTGTCGGCTTCCTTGAGGTCGAGCTGCGGAGAACCAGCACAGGTTTGGGGGTTTACCACCGTCCAATGCCCTTCTGTCTGGTTGGGATTTGATAGAATGGCCCCCCCTTAGGATGTTTCTGAAGCCAGCGCGGACATATAGGTATCTAGGTCCCCGCGGTTGGAGGCCCATAATACGTATAGAAGCCCTTTGTGTCACAAGAATGGTACTATTAACATAGGTGGCCAAGTGAAAACTTTGAAAACCTAGGGTAAAGCGGGCAGAGTGTAGATAGGAGCCCGAGTCACGCGATTATGGGGCGATACACTATTCTCGAGCGATGTGTTAGAGAAACCGAGATAGCTTCGCGGAGCAACGGTAAGAGTACGTCTATCGGAGAGCACCGGAAAGCTGATATTGCTTGATAGTAGAAGTCTTGGCAATCTGTCTAGGGGCGCCGCCTGGGATCCCGTGAGATCATAGCGGAGGGGACAAGCAATATTAAGGGGGAAAAGACACTGCATCTGTCATGTTTATGCTGTGTGACGGTCGGCGGATGTGTGCATGCTGTATTATGCAGGTACGGAAAAGGCTCGGGACTGCCAGGCCGGAGCCTCCCAGCACAGCATCAAACCTTGGATAAGACGTATACCTTAGAGAGTCCGGTTAGTGATAACGGTAAGAACTAAGCTATGCCGCTGGCATGGAATAACAGGTAGTCACGAATAGACTGGTATATCGGGCGGATTGGCAGTCAGCGGTTGTCTCGTGAAAGTATGAGGTATTTGCCCATCGGCAGCTGGCTCATTTCCAGGCATGTTAGCAGCCAGGATGATGTCCAGGGGATCGTCGTATTATTAGACACGGTCTGCTGTTGCGCGAGACGTGGGGGCGCGGGCATAGCACGCTTGGTCAAGAAACCCGCCGCGGTTTGTACGTGTACTTTTCCCCATCTGTTCTCTCCACCAACAAAGAAACAAGCAATAGGCCGGTGTACGAGTAGTCTTGTGAGCAACTCCCTGGTGATAGCTAGGTTAGATAGGTCACTCTGGTCTGGTCTAACTCAGACTGCTTCATGCCGGTACTCATATCAACCCTTGGCTTCCGCAAAGGACGGATTGCTTCCGTTGGCTGTTAGCGAATAGTCTCTTCGCTAGGTACCATGTGTCCCCTCCGGAGTATCAGTCATCTCCCTTATATTACTAGTCAATGACATCATACCTTGTTGTATTTTTCTTTTCTTTTTGTTCCTTCAGATCGTGGTCCCTACTCGTAGCATCCCCCTAGGTTGGCTTATTTACCTATTTGCTATTGGAGGGTATGGGTTTAGGAGGGCCTTCTTGCCAACAATATCCGGCTAGGTGCGAAAAGAGTGTCGGGGATCAGCCCGTACCCACCTGATTAGTCATGGATCATGAGCCGCATCAAACGATCGGGTATACCTATTAGGTGCCGATACTCAGGGCTCGAATGGTGCACGGTCGCCCCGATTCTGGACATGGCCAGTTCTAGCCTACGATGGTACCGTTGGTTGTCTTTGGGTTGGGCCGCTATCACCATATGTATCCGCGCGTCAATACCGCATATGACTAGAAGAGTCGAGTCCGCAAGGTGTCAGGGACGGGGCCTTTGTTCGTTCCAACCATGGACAAATTGGTTCGTCGACTGTCGATCGGATAACGTGGGCGGTACTAAGCGACGTTATAATATTGGAACAAGATAGCCGAGGGTAGAGGATAACATCGGCAAAAGGTGGACGGGGTCTTCGAGTTGAGAGGGCCTTTTGCCCACTCCTACTAATCATGGGAATTGTCATGGTTACTGTCCACATTTGTTGGGCGATTTTGACGCCAGGCCGGTCTACTAGACATGTTAACGACTTCAAGTATGATAGCTCACTGACTTGTTGTTGAAGGTAACCTTGCCCACGTATGACGTGCTTTCCCGAGATGGAGGCGGACGCTTGGGTTCTGGGGACTCTTTGAAAGCTCGGAATGGAGGAGGAGATCTCCTAGCGAACCCCATGTTCCCAATCTTGCTACAAGGTAGGTTGAAAAGGCAGGCCAAGGTCTTATGCATATGCTGTGTGACGTGGTCCAGTCTGACCTTGGGCGTGTTGGGACGGGCCCGTGTATCATCGGCTATGGAACGTCATGGAATAGCGGTCTAGATAGTGTTTAGGTTGGACGAATTAGTCTACCGGTCAGATTTCACGGAGCATGGATCACGGGGCAAAGGGGACGGGGTAGAGGAAGCAATACAGGACGTTGGATTGTTCTTAACATGCTGCAGTTGCTTCACAGGAGTAGTGATGAAGAAGCTGGTCCCGTGGCTGGTGCCTTGATTAACACATACATAGTACCCTATGTAGGTAGCAAGATAGCATGCGTACTAGATTAGGTGTCCAAATGGGTAACTGGTATATCAGC
This sequence comes from Poronia punctata, assembly GCA_022579005.1. Classification (NCBI taxonomy): domain Eukaryota; kingdom Fungi; phylum Ascomycota; class Sordariomycetes; order Xylariales; family Xylariaceae; genus Poronia; species Poronia punctata. The sequence continues at coordinate 15,574 of MU401785.1, forward strand.
TTCAATTGTCGATATGGTTTAAAAGGAAGGGGTAATAAGGTAGGTAGTTGGCGTGGGGTTGCCAAGCTCAACTGTAGTCGCATTTAGACCCGCCGCGCTAGCCAACTCCGCGGCAGGACGGGTAAGGCATGACGTGGGGTACCGGTACCCCTTTTTCATCCCTTTTATTCTACGTGTATTACAGCATACAAGTAGATATCTCCTACCCTGTACCAAAGCAGTTCCCCCACGAGCTAGCGGAATATAGAATTTACATGCCATAGCCATCCCAAACAGACTGGGCTCAGTAGTCGGATGTGATAGCATAGCTGTAAACTGTCTTAGTAGGCCGGTATGAAGCTTCAATACACCATGTCTGACACAGATGGGATAGTCCACAGCCATACGTCTTCATGGTTACTGACTGAGCTCATCTATGTACAGGTACCTAATATATACGTGGTGGGATGCAGCAGCATAAGTACCTAGACTATAAAAAAAAATGCCTGTGTAGTGCTAGGCAAGCTATTTCTAAAATAAAAAGCTTGCTACTTTACTTTTAATACTGCGTTAAAAGGTAGCTGCTTTTAATTTTAAGTATATTATAAATTAAAGTATAAGTATTTTAATTTAAATTTTACGTATATAGCGCTTTTTATTTGCTACTAAGGGCTTATAAGTTAATAAGTTAATATATTATTAAGTATAAAAAGCGTATGTTGTAAATAAAAACTTTTAATTATAGGCATATTAGCTTTATAAACTTTAATAAATTAAGTAAAAAAAAAAAAAAATCTTAAATAATAAATAAACAATATTTAAAACTTGCTTAAAATATTACTAATTTTGTTTAAAAAACTTTTAAAAATACTTTAAGCATTTGTTACTATTATAGCAAGCTTTTTAAAGCAGTTACTTTACTTTTAAAATAAAGCAAAAATAGTAAGAATAATAAGCAAAATGCTAAGTAGTTAGCTAAGGTAAGCAATTTGCTATTAAATAATAGCGTATACTTAATATATGTTTTAAAGCATACTTATATTAATATTATTATATTTTAATATTTTAAAGCAAATATTAAGATTATACGTTATTAATTTATTTATTTAAAACTTTAATAAAGCAATAAGCTTTTTATATATGCTTTTTATTACTATATAGTAGTTAGTAAATATTTTTATATTATTAACAAAGTTTTAACTTATAAAAAACAGCAAAAGTAGTTGCTATTAAAGTAATAAATATACTAATATTTATAGCTTTAAGTATTATAGCAATTTTTTAAAAAGTTGCTTTTAAAAGCTAACTAAAAGCAATTATTATAAAAGAAGTCTTAGTAGGCAGCAAAGATAGCGTAGTAGTAAAGGGTGCTTAAAAAAGTAGTAAAAAAAGGCTAAGTAGTTAATAAAGTTAAAAAAAAAAAAGGGGCAATAGTAGTAAGAATAGCAACAAAAATAGTAAGAAAAAGCAAGGCAAATAGCAAAGATGCAAGCAAAGACATAGGCAACAGCAAAGGAAATAGTAAAAAAAATAATAAGAAAATATTTAGCACTATTAAATTATATTTATTATTATTGTTATTATTGTTTATATTTTAATAGTAGTTAAGGTAGTTGTTGTTAACTTTTTATAAACTTTTTTAAGGCTTGTATTTTTATTTTTATTATTATCTTTATTTTTATTTTTATTTTTTTTTTTAGTTTTAAGCTATTAGTTATTTTTAAAACAGTTAAAGTTGTTAATATTAAAGTAGGCAGCGCTATATAAAAGATAGCTAAGCTTTATAAAAGCTTTATAAAGCGCTTTAAATTTTTTTTTATTATTATTATTATTATTATTATTGTTATAGTTATAGTTGTCTTTATAAGAAAAGATAAAGGTTGTTAGTATAAACTAAAAACTATTTATATTTATAAGCTATTGCTACTATATTGTAAATATAAAAATTTGTATTAATTTACTTTATAGGGTTAAAGTCCTTAGGAAGACCTAAGAAAAGGCAAGATATAATAACAGCTAAAGGATATACTTTAATTAGCAAAAAGACTGCTAAATTAATTAAAATGCGTATATTAGGTTAAATATAAGAATATATAGGCAAATTATTTATAAAAGAGATAGGATTAGTATTAATAATAGTAGTTATAAAAAAAAGAGGGCAGGAAAGGTTATAAACGTTATAATATTTAGGTATATATTAGAATAAAAGGTACTATGTATGTAGTTACTTTAAAAGCTATATATATTACTAGGTATTATATATATTAAAAGAGGTACTAAGTATATATAAATACTATTGCTTATATACTAAGCAGATAAACAGCTTAAATATGCTAATTAAGAAGTTGTAATGTTTTTAAATTTTAATTTACTAACTTATTTGCTTTTAAAGTATTGCTAGCGCGCTAAAAATAATTAAGATTAAATAGTGTTTTAAATATAATATTTTTAAGTGTTTTGTAGTAAAAGATAGTAATGTAGTTTAAGCTAAAGCTAAACTTTTTTTTAAAATATTAAGTATAACTTAATTTATAGTAATAAATTAGCTTTTATAAACAGTTATAATAAAAGTAATAATTAAAAAGAAGTTAGTATGCTAATATTGTTAGCTTTTAAAGTTATACTTATAGTTTAAACAAATAATAAAGATTATAGTTTAGCTATTTAGCGTTTAAAAGAAAAAAGGGCTGTTGTATTTATAAAATAGTTAGTAATATATAGTATAGGAAATAAATACTTTATTAACTTGTTAAAAGAAATAAAAACAGTAATAAAAAGGTTTGTTTTATAGTTTGCGCTTTTAACTTATATAATATTTTTAATTATACTTAAAGCTTTATTAACTAAGCTATAATAAATAAAAAGGTTTTTAGTAAGCATAACGCAGGCTTTAAAGCATATAGGAAAACAAAGTTTAAGGTTATTAGCATTGTAAAAAAGCGCTTAATTTTATAAAAGGCCGTTTTTTATAGCTTAAATATAAAAGGTAAGCTACTTTAGCTAGGTTATATACTTATAATTATATTAATTAACTTATTTATGCTAAATAAAAATATATAAGGCAAAATTAAAAAAAGTAATAATATTAGTAAAAAGATTATATAAATAGTAAGTACTAAGTAGCTTTTAGTGCTTTTAAAAAACTTAGTATTGCTATAATTCTTTTAATATAGCATAAAATCTAGCTTAAGCATTGCTTTTTTAATGTATAATAAATTAAAAGCAAATAGTTTTATTAAAAAATACATAAACATGCTTGCTTAATATTTACATTAAGTTTATTTTAAGCGTATAGCTAAATAAAAAGCAAGTAGTAATAAAAAAAAGCTAGCAAAAGTTGCTAAATAAAATATAGCTAAAGCTACTTATAATATGCTTAAAACTTTTATTATTAAGGTTTAAAATAGCTTATTAAAAGCAGTTATTAACTTAACTAAGTACTTTAAAGCTAATTATAAACTTTTTATTAAAAAAAACGTATTTTTTTCTATTAAACGCCTATTATAATTTAGCTAGGGTAGTGCTTATAAAGATAAAAAAAGCGCTTTTAATTAGTAATAAAAAAAGCAAATATATAGTATAGCTTATAATGCTGTTAGTAGCAATGCTAATAGGCATATAATATAAAACAAGGTTTTAAACCTTAGCTTTAAAAGCTATATATATTAAATAAATATAAAAAACTTTAAGTATAAACAATTTGCTAGTGCTTATAAAACTATTATAGTTTAGTAAAATTAGCTTAAAGTTTTTTTTTTATAATATAAGTTAGTAGTAGTTAATAAAAAGGTTATAAAAGCAACGCTGCTTAGTATTAAAAGTATTTTAAGCATTTAAAAGTATATTTTTAGCTATATTATTAAACTTAGCACAGCTTTATAAAAAAAATAAACAGCTTTAGTTGCTAAAATTGTTATAATTAAAATACTTGCTAACCTAAAGACTTTAATTAAAAGTAAAATTAAGTTTGCATACTTTAAGCTGCTTAAAAAAATTATTATTATTTAAACTATGCTTTAAAAAGTAGTAAGCAAGCTTATTTTAACTACTAAGGTTACTTTTAAGCTTATGCTTTTTATTTTTAAACTTGTTATTAAAAATAGTGCTTTAATTAATATAATAATAATTGTTGTTATGCTAACTAACGTTTTTTTTATTAATATAAAGTTTTTAGTAAGTAAAGTACGCTTTAATATAAGTATTATATTAATAGCTATTTATAATTTTAGTAAAAGCAACACCTTTTATATTAAATAGGTAATAAAGCATTATTTTAACATAGGCAAAGTTTTTAGTATATATATTAGGCTTAAACTTAAAATAATAAATTAAAATATAGTTAAAAGCTTAAAAGCAAAAGTAAAAAAGATTTAAATCCTAACTTTATTTAGTTAGCTACTAGAAATAAGTAACTTAATTAAAGCTAGCAATATAAAGTAGCTTTTTTTTATATTTTTTAAATATAGTTGCTTTTTAATTAACTTTTTTGCTTTTTATAACAAACTAATATAGCTAAAAGGCTTTATTATAGTAGTTAATATATTGCATAATATATAAAAACTGTTAAAGTAAAAAGTTAAAAAGCAAATATATAATCTTTTAAAAAAAACGTTACGCTTATTAACTAACTTATTTATTATATATATAACTAATAATAGTAAAAAGGCCTTTTTATTAATTTGTAGCAATATTTTATAAACTAGGTTTTAATAAAACTAAAATATAGTTTTTGCTTTTAAGCAATACTTAATTATATAGTTAATTGCTATAAAATAATTATAATAAAGCAATATATTTATATTAGCAACTTATTTAAAAGTAATAGTAGTATTATAAATATTAAAACAATAATTGTTGTAATAAAAAATAAACGCCTAGTAATTAGGGTTTATTAATTTATTAATATAAGTACGATTTTAAAGTTAGCAAAGAAAATAAAAGTAATAATATAGGTTTATAAAAAAAGTATAAGTTTTTAATAAGTAACATAAAGCAGTAAAACTAGCATTAGCTAAAATAAGCTTGCTACTTTTAATAAGGTATATATTAATTATATAAATCTAAGCTTTAGTAAAAAGGTTAGCTAAAAAACCTAGCTTATTTTAATTTATACGCTTTTTTTTTTTATAAAAATAATAAGTAAGTATATAAGTATAGATTTAAAAACGTATTAAAAGCTATAATAAATAGTTAAATATAAAAACTTATTTTTTAAAAAGCAAAGCAAAGGGGTTAATAGCAAAATTAGGCTTTTAAAAAAGGTTTATATTTAAAGCTAAAATATGCTTTTTTTAAAAAGCTTTAAACTAAGATCTTAAAAATTTAAAAAATATATTAGCATTAAAAACGCTTTTTAATTAAATAAATTTATAATTATAAAAAACTTTGCAGCTTTGCTATTTATAGCAATTTTAATAGTTTTTAATATAAAACTTAAGCATAATAACTTTTTTTATAAAAGTATTAAACTAAATATAAAACTAGTATATAGCAATATATAAGTTGTTTTTAACGCTTTTTATAGTAATATAAAGCTTATTAGCTTTAAAAAAAGCATTTTGCTATTATTTAAATGCAAGCATATGCTTATAAAGATTATATTAGTAATAGTTAGCTATAAAGAAAATAATAAAAAAAAACAAGCAATTTAATATATTATAGTATGCTTTTAAGTTTTTTTTTTTACTACTTTAAAAAAAGTAAATGCTTTAAAAGTTTTTAGTATAATAAATAATAAAGTTTAAAATAAACTATACTTTTAAAAACTTAAATTTAAACGCAGCTTTAAGCTTTATAATAGTTAGGGCTTAATTTTTTTTAAGCTAGTAGTTAATAAAAAAAAAGCTTTAAAAAGTAACTTGCTTATATATTATTATATTATAGCAAATAAAAGCAAATTTTAAATATTAAGTAAAATGCTTATTATGCTATTTAAAGGCATAGTTAACTTAAACTTTAAACTTAATATTATAAAAGTAACTTTAAATAAACTTAGTTATGCTATAAAAAAAAAAAGTAAAAAATATAATTAAAAGTAAAAGCTTAGTGTAGCTAAATTTGTTAATAAAAGTAAATTAAATAAAAAAAAAATCTAAGTAACGCTAAGAAGCTTTATTGCTTTAAACTTTATTTTAAAAAACGTTAAGTTTTACTTTTTAAGCTATAAAGTCTAGCATAGTACTAATATTAACTTTGTTTATAAGCTTAGTAAGCTTTTTATTAATAATATTATTATTTAAGCTTATATTATTTTTAATGTTTATAACGTTGCTAAGTTAATTAAAAACGTTATTATTATTAAGAAAATAATTTAGCTGCTTATAATTAAGTAAAATATTTTAATAACTAAGGTAGTTTTGCTTTAAAAAAACAAGCTAAGTATAAATAGCTTAATACTAAACGTAAAAATTATAAATAATTTATTATTAAAAGCAAGCGTTATATATTTTAATAACTATATAATTAAGCTTTATAAAAAGCAAAAAAAATTAATCCTATACTTTAGCAATATTTTAAAAAAAGTAGCAAATATAACTATAGTATTAGTATAAAGCGCTTTTAATTTAATAAACCTTAATGTAAACATATACTTATATAATTAGTATTTGCTTAGTTTGCATAAAAGTAAGGAAATAATTAAAAATATTGCTAAAGTTTATAAAGTTTTTAGTACTAAAAAAAAGTATTTAGTCTTTAAAACTAACATTTTTACTTATATAAAGCTTATATAAACCTAAGCAAATATTTATATTAAACTAACGCTTATAGTAGTATAAATATTTTTTTATAGTATATAAAGCAAAAGTAGTATAAAAGTTTTAAAAAAGTTATATATTAATATTGTAAATTGTAAACTAATTTATTTATATAGCAGCGTTTACTTTTAGCTTATTGTTTTAAAAAGGGTTAGTAATATAAAGCTTTTTTATAAGTTATATAGCAAACTAGTTTAAAATAATAAAAAGCTAAGCAACGTATAGTTATTTTTAGTTTATTAAGCTTTGTAAGCTTTTAAATAAATTTTAAAAGCTTAAAAAAAGATTTTAAAAGCTGCTAAAATTTTAAAAGCTAAAAAAAAAACTTTAAAAGCTAAAAGAAAAATTTTAAAAATTAGTAAGTATAAAGCTAAAAAAGTTGCTTTTTAAATTATAAAGTATGTTTAAGCTTATAAAAAAGCTTAAAAAACTTTTATTTTAGCTTAAAAAGTAACTTAAACTTTATAGTAAGCTTATATTAAGCTTATAGCATAGCTAACTTAAAGTAAAGGTTATAAGTAAATTATAACTAGCACGCTTTTTTTAACAATATTAGCAAAAAATAGCAGCTTAGTTATACTAAGCTATTATAGTATATAATAAATTTAAGCTTAATTAGCTATAATAAAAAAGCGTACTAGTACTATAAATCTTTTATTAATAAAGGTTTATATTTAAAAACTAGTTTATTAAAAAAGCTAAAAGTATTTTGTTAGCTATAAAAAAAGCTTTTGCTTAAGCAAAATTAAAAGCTAGAGATTTTTAGCGTTAAAAAAAAAGCTAAGCAGTACTAAGTATATGCTTAACTAGTAAAAAGTAAGCAATTAAAGCTAAATATTAAAATGTTTTATTATAGCATTTTTAGTATATAAAAACTTTTTTATTAATATAAATACTAATAAAGTGCTATAATAAAAAAAATTAGTAATATTTAGTATAAATTGTAGTAGTAGTTAAATTAAAAGCTTAGTTAAGCAAATTAAAAAGTAAGTTATTTAAAAAAAGCTAATAGCTAGCATAAGTAAAAAAAAGCATAGAAAATATTTTAAAATATAGCTATTAAAACAAATTAGCATACTAATTAAACTTAAATATATAAGTAAAAAGGTTAAATATAATAAAAAGTTGTTAGCTATTGTTTATTTTTAATTTTTATGCTTTAACTTTAATTTTGTTTTTATTAAAAAAAACTTTTTAAACTTTTTTTTGCTTATTATAAGCTTTTTGCTTATAGCAGGCTTTTTGCTTATAGCGTGCTTTTTGCTTACTATAAGCTATATACTTGCTATAAGCTATATGCTTACTTATGCTTGCTATAAGCTTTAAAAATCTTATATTTAAAGTTTAATAGTTACTATTAAAGTTAAAAAGCTTAGTTATAAAATAGTTATATAATAGTGTAGTTAAATAGTATTTATTATTATTATTACTTTTTTATTTAACTAATAAAAGGTTTGCGCTATTTGTTTTAACTAATTAAAAAACTAGATAAAAACAGCGCTAAAAGTTTAAAATTTTAATTAACTTCCCCTATATACCTACTTATTTAAAAATTAAAATCAAGCTTGCTTTCTTATAACCTTAATTCTAAAACTAAGCAAGCTTTATAAGTTTTAAAATTATAGTTATAAGAAAGCAAGCTTTCCGATAAAATGTATTTGCATGTTTTTAAGTACCTGCCTCTAGCCAAAGGTTAAGGCATACCAGATCCATAGACTAACCCTTTTAGGTTAGATTAGATGTCCAAAGCCTGTCTCCGGTGGCCCACCGGTGATTCCCCGCAACCAGTCGCCCAGTCCCCTTGATATCTCGCACGGTCATGTGCTCCATTTCCTTAACTCCGACGCCGCCACTACTTAAGAGAGATCAGTATATGGTAGGCAACTCGTCATTTAGAATAGAAGACAAGTAATAGATATGTCTGTTTTATAGGTATATAGAAGCCCGAAGGGCTATGTAGGGAACATCAAGTACTAGTAGGGAACTGATTTGGCTCGTCTTGGTTTCGACTCGCGTGATAAAGTACCATTAAAGGGCCAGGTTGGTCTGTACTGAGACTGTCTAAGTTCAATAGGAAGTGCATATGTACTCATAACCAGCTAACCCTCCCTGCCGCGGCGGCTATGTTAAATCATAGGGCAAAAGGCAAAGTAGGGCCAGGTAGGCTTGGTTGAAACCTTGTGGAATGGCAAATGATGATTTGACTGCGGTGTTTTTCAACTAGAAGTTACCCGTTTTGCCAAGTGTGGGGATAAGGTCTAGTGTGTAATATACCAGTATCTTGGTTCGGAGAATGTGAGATCCTAGAATTGATTAATGGTCGAGTTTTGGAAATGCCATGTTGGTGCTATATCGGTAAGCGTATTAGCAGGTACCTTATGATTAGGTATGTGTAGGCATATGGATGGTAGTGTGGGGTTGCACCCCGATAAATAGTGGGCTTTAACCTGGGTTGAAAATGCCTATTTTGAGTTCACTCTGATCATTTCTCTTGTGCTTTTTTGCAGGCAAGTGGGTAGAACCGAACTCTGACCCAATCAATCATCACAAATATTTAGGATGGCCGCATAGCAGGGGGTCCACCAAGCCCGGACGATACGGAGAAGGTATTTTTACGTGAGTTGTTCGGCTAATCCGGGGCAGAGAAAAGCAGACATAAAATTAGGTGCCTTACGTAGCCTGTAGGAGAGGAAACGATGGCCGCAATCAGTAGCACAGAAGGAAAAGTCGGCAGCAGAGCCACATATCAGTATGACTTGTCTTGTTTTGGAGGTAGAAGGACCCTGGTCGAAGTTTTGCAAGTTTGACACTCTAAGCAGCTTGAGGATAATCAGCTTCAAGGAAACTTTGGCCTGGGACAAAAAGAAAAGGTTTCTACAGACCATGCTACACTTAGCTTATCCCTTGAGGTAGGTACCTACTTACCTACAGACGGGGAAGGGACGTTACGTAGCCAGCCTTATGCGACAACCCGATTACTTACCAGGGCAAATCAGAACTAGAATTAGGTACAGGGAAATAGAAATACCGCAGAACTGTACCTCAGATTTAATATTGGTAAGCAGATATGTAACCGGTGAGGATAGGACTGATCGAGGCCATTGCACCAGGCCAGGGTAATTCTGTTATACCTTGGGCGTCTACCTAGCTCAGTATTGAGAGCTATTACCAACAAGCAAGCTCGAGTCATCCTACCATAGACACTCGTGGTCACTACCTACCTTACTTCTCAAACTGTAAACTATATCCGTTGTTAGACTGTCACCATTCCACAGGCCTTGATCCCACCCTCAAAAGTCATCCGAACCACGTAGGGAAAGAGGGAAAAGGAAAGGGCTAGGAAAGAAGAGGTTCAAACGGCCGGGGAGAAGGCTTTCTACTTTGTAGGCATTGAAGCATTGGCCGGTGGGCAACAAGTGTGTTATTCTACTTCACCCGTCCAAGATTGAAAAGGAAGGACATTGGCGGTGAAGAATGTTCAGCCGTTGTGCTGCCTTTCGATGCCACTACGATGTATATCTTGTATTTACATTGTAACCAATCCCGGCTCATGTATGCCCGTACATTATGTAGATACATCCTGGTTTACATGTATGAGTACATAATGTAGGTATGTGGTATCCATGATGGAATGTATTGTCCGAGATCGCCTTAGCGTCTGGGGCAACACAACGGCGTGCAGACAATAGATAACCCCGTTGCTCCTTCCCCTTTTCTTTTATTTGTCAAGTCAGTTACCGCGGTTGCCGGGGGAAATTCTAGGATTACCGCACACATGCTATTTCCGCACTTTAAGAGAACATGCACGGCACGCCTGCATCTACAGCAGGGGCACAGAGGTCAAGAGCGGCAAAACCATTCATCGTACAGATTTTATCCTAGAATGGTAGACTTAAGGTATCTTTACATGCTACCTACCGCTTATTACAGACGAGTGGCGGTCTTGATCGTCTTGTCACCTGTGGATGCACGTGGCATATAAATCATTGTGGGGTGTCGATGCAGGTAGGCAAGGACATACTGGAAGTTGACTACATACCTAGACCGGCCTACAACTCCGAAGAGCCAAGATGGCGACACTACTTGCATCATGCATGCCACACCTAAGGAAGGGACGTACTAACCTATATTGGTATCTAAATGCTGCTATGCTGCAGATATGTCACACTTGCCCAAGCCGACTGGCGATCAGTGGGATTTAATATTCGAAGATGCTGTTTGTGGTTCCAATGGAGGTAGCCAACTTCGGTGGTTATCTGGAACGATGGCTAGGCCGTATGCACCTAATTATCCCTACAGACTTCCTCGCGGCCTATCACTCTGGGCTACTAGTGATACACCCCTATCCTTGCCGGTCCTGTGCCACGGTGCTAGGTACTTAGGTATGTGCGACCAACTTTCCCTTGCCTCAAGGTCGTAACTCCTCTCTAACCATAGCTATAACCACAAGTTACGTATGTACATACCTTAGTTCGTTATCGACGCAATGTAAACTCCGCCTGAAATGATATTGTCAGCATTGTTTCAAGTGTGAAACATACTTATATTACACCCTCCTTTTGACATACTAATTTACATCCATCGCTGCATAACTCACTGAGAGACAATTGAGATGTTTAACGTGTCTAGTAGAGATCGCCTTCATGCACAGAACTTGAATATTGTCCCACCATGCGTAACCAGGTGGTAGTGCATAGTGCCAGTTCTCTTGCGTTACTAAACCTTTTAGACTTTTACATAGGATGACACCGAGTCTGGTTCAATATCGGATCATACTGCCACACAGAAAGGGCAAGACGCATGACGCCGACATCCGTACAGGAAAATATTTCATACCTAAAATAAAATCAAGAAAAATCAAAGTGTCTGCATGGGAGGGATCCCTCATACGAAGGCCTCCCCTGAACTCGGGCATCGAGGGCTAGCTGGATGTAGGTTTTCCGCCTAATAAGAACCTTGCCGGTAAAACCTTGGCATTGCCGACTCTGCCGATACAACCACTGCCCATTTCTCATCCGCTCTACCCAATCATGCTGTCTTTTATCTATGATGTCTTTGTAAGTGACTGACTCCGTCAGTGAAACGACTTCGGATGGTGCTAGGTCGGCGGCGGGGTGCTGGTCTTGCGTGAATCTACTGGCCATGTGTCGATGGACTGGCCAACGCTATAGGCTGTTATGCTCCTCTCCTACCGGTTCCACGAGCCCTGCTGGCCATGCCAGTCTGTTATCATCACCTCACGGGCAAGTATCATCTCGGCGTGTCTGTTATTGGACTAGGTAAGGACCGAATTATAGTGAGATATCGGGGTGAGGTTGGGGTATCCTTCTAGTACGGAGGGAGTTCAACCCTGTGGACCACCACCTAGCCTGGTGTGCCATCGTCGGGAGCGAGCACCTGATCAGCTTTCTTAGGCATGCCTCGTGAGCTATCATGACTGGATCCATTGTTCGTCTCATGCTTCGCCGATGGGACGTTGGCTTCCTTACCGGTTCATTCTGTCTTGTGGCACGATGGCCGCTTTCTCCTCCATCGCCTAATCTTGGCCAGATATACACCCAACGATCCGTAATGCTCTCTTCGAGTTTATTCCATCGCCTCCCGATCCACTCGATGGACAAGTCATCAGTGACATACATGGAAAAGTGCAAAGGTCGACCTACGTGGCCAGGTCTCCTCTGAGACTCGAAATATATAAAGATACCACATGTCCATGATCTGTCCTGAGGTCATAAGACTCCGATATCTTCAACTACGTACAGAGAGTCAAAGTTATTCCCCGGATCACCTTTGAGCAGTAAATACTACACTCTAGAGCTAATAGCCACCGCCGTATCACGCCTTACCAGCAGTCATAAAATGTGCAAGTCTACTCCCAGTCATGCCACTCTCGTTGGAGAATCGGGCACTGTACGTTGACCTTGAGATATGGCGTTTCAATTACTGATTTTGTTGAAAGGCTCCCGGCAAACGATGCCCTACCTGCCGAGACGCTGGCCGGGAGACGTGGGTTTTCGCCGGGCGAAGTTGTCACATCTGTGCCACTTATGTCCCCTAGAACAGGCATACAATATGCTCTAGGAACAAGGAGCCTCGCTTACGGGAACTAGAGGACAGAGTTTCCATAATAGCAGCACAAACAGTGGAATTGCGCTACTAGACATCACGCTCGCTCTACCCCCGTCTCCTAAACTCACCTCTCTGTGGTAACCAGTTTTGCCATAGCACACATTCGCTTCGGTTAATCGGAACGACGCCGCCAGGGGGCTCTAATCCATGGCTTGTTTGCCTTGAATACAGTGTGAAGGCAGGACCACGTTTCCATCAGAGCTCAAGGCGGTGTCCAAATCTCAGTCGTTTATGAACTTTCCTGGCAATTTCCCTCTTTTGGGCCTTGTGGCCCTGTGGGAGAGATATGACAATGGAAGGACCAACTCAGAGGATTCAAACACCCGTGTCGTTAGGGGGACGGCGCGGGGTTTTCAAGCTTCAACCTAGCCAATAGGTATACCCAACGAAGTCAAAGATGGAGTTGTTGGCAGTTTCAGGTTATAAGATTCTCCCAACATATGACCGAGATAGGAGGCACATTAGCACCTGTAAACAATACAATTGTCAATTGAGTTACGAGAATTGATTAACAAATAAAAATTCGAAATGAGCTTTCCCCTGAGGAAGATGAGGTTACCCCCAAGAGCCTTCCAGCTGAGCGTCTCTAGTATCCAGTCTGAACCTGGACACAGGAAACTGTTACCTACCTACCTACTTTATCTAAACTACATACTACGTAGGTAGCCCAGTCAGAACTTGCGACATTTGATTAGATATAAACAAGCGCAAAGAGGTAAGACGGTGCTTTTTGAAGGTCGGATGTGTGTACACGTAACATAGACTCCTGAGCTGCACAGTCATGTGCAATACATGGATGAAGGAGCATCAAGGGTAGTATCCCGAGCCACGACACCCCACAGAGTTGATCATCAACAGGTGATAGGTTAGTTACCATCCGTTTGGAGAAAGAACCAACAGACTTTCCAAGAAACTTGTAATAAGCGCTGGAAGACGTTACCTATACAGGTTAGAGCGGCTGTTTTCCGCCGTACAGCGTCGCTTCCAATATACAGTACAAGAGGTGGGTAAATTACATTGGAAATGTTGCAACATCTTCTGGGAAGTGGCGACCTCATTAGGGCATTGCGACGTACTCGTATGTAATCAAGGTACCCTACTTACAAGTGCTTGCGGTTTTCTCTCAGCACCCTTTATATAATGTATGTACTCAGTCGAGGTTACATTCTACCCAGCTGGTTAGATGATACTTGTTTCCTATAGTCATTTTCCGGAGCCACAACGCACGTCGACCATGCCGTCCAGCCTCATTGACTAGAGTCGACTCGGTTTCACGAACTTGTAGCTCTTCGCCGCAGATATGGCCTCCCTTCTTGTCCTATCTTATCGTGGGACGTCTCTTGTACGGAGAAATGCCTGCCAAACAATCCAGACCTCCTAGGCCAAAGAGTGCAAGCAAACAACCCTGCGGCCACGATTGCGGCACAGCACCTCGCTCCTAGGGTGTTCAACGGTCTCTACCGGCCTCCTTCGAACCACGAAATACCTTGTAAGCTTGTGGACGAGATTTTGGCATCCCATGAAAAGCCGGATCCGCCAGACTAGGTAGTGACATACCTGCCAGGACGCCCACGATCACGTAATCGCCGGCCCAAGCCGAATGGAATACCCACCAAGAATATCTCCGAGAGTCACAGTTGATGTCACATCACTTTCTCCTCACGACTCATATCCATAGAAGAACCGAGGCTTCTATTACTTATATGCCAGTTGACAGGGCACCCAAGAGTGGCCCAGCCTTGAACGACGATGCGGCGTAACAATATCGAAGAAAGAGGGTAATAGATGGCGATTTTGGTGGTCGAGTCGCCGTTTTCGGAAAGGGGATAATACAACTTGACGATTGCTAAGCCCTATTCTATTTGCGAGCGCCGCTATAACCGGAAAACTCCATGTCGCAACCATTGCCTGACACAAAGGGACGTGTCTCTGCTTGAAGCCGGGCCAAACGGGCGACTATGAAGCGATTTCTATTGGGGGGCATGCTTTGGGGGGTGGTCGGTAATAACTCTACCAGGGGTGAAGATTGGAGAAGCCCTCATCGAGGCCACACTAACCCCCCCTTTAAACACTAGTACGTGCAAGTTCATTGGGCTACGCGGACACGTTGAAAATACCGGCTAATCATTAAACGCGCAGGTTACGCAGCGTCGATCACCTAGAAGCGAATGTCAGGTGTATGCATAGAGAAAGACGTTGGTAAGGGCGGTCTGATGGAAGGCCACACAAACACCATACAGACCATATAGACGTACGACGTGTGTTCCCCCTCTCCGCCCTCTCCGCCCTCTCCTACGATCTGCGATTGTCACTCTATCCACCGGCACATAAGTGACACCCATGGCCGATATCATTGACAAATACGCGAGGCTGGGAAGGCACAGTGAAATGCGGCAAGCAATGCAACACGAGGGGAAATGGGTAGGTCTTTTCTTATCTGCGTTGGGCTGCATGTACTTTGTGCAACTCTGGTCATGTTGTGAGACATCATAACGGGCATGAATGAGTTGACGGATTTAAGTAAAATCACATATACCTCTGACGATTGTCGTTCGGCACATGCCAGATGATTCCCGGACATGTCCCGTGCAGCAACTACTCGTAAGTAAGGTACCGCACATTGCACAATATTCTGGCGCCTATACCGGCGGTTCACGGGTGTAGGTAGACTATTGTCTCTACGTCATCAGATGAATTTTCTTCATTTACCTAGTAAGTCTTGCCAGCAGGTGGTGTAGGCCTGGTAGGCATGATGTCCGAATATTGGGTGTGTTAAATTTCTAGGTTGGAATGCGTCATTGGCGACGACGTCACGAACAAGATATTGAGGCTCTTTTACGTCAACCAAGGCTAGAAGTGAAAACGGTAATCTCTTAAAAGCCGGTACCCACTTTCTAGCCGATATTACCGCCCCACCATATGTCCCGTTATTATTTGATTGGGGACCTGAATCTAATAAGAAACAGACTGGATTGCTTGGCGCAATGGTAGCGCGTAGACCTCCTATAAAGTTAATCTTCTGGTTGACTTTTAGAAAGTCTAAGGTTGCGGGTTCGAGTCCCGTGGTGATCGTTATCATTTTTTCTTTCTTTTTTTATTCCACTCCACCCGACGCTTTAATTGCTCACTGTCTCGCAGATCTAACTTCCAAGGCCCTCGACACCAGGTATTATCTATGCTAAGTTCTTAACACGATTTTCTTTCTTTTGGTCAAATATACGTTGTAGGTTAAACTTCTATATATCCTTAGAGTCCCTCTATAAACCAACAACCTAGTGAAATAAGTAAGTACTTTACCTAACCTATATAGATATGTAGGTCTTATCTTAGAAGCAGTGTAATAAATGGTTGATTAGTATATAATACAATAACTTTAAATAAAATTCTTTTTATCTTTTTTTCTTTCCTTTCTTTTAAGTCCTTTGTTGTAATTAATACTATATATAAGGCCTAGGAGAGGTGTTAGATTTAATAGGTTATAAAATAACAGGAATTAATATAATGCTTATATAATAGAAGTTATATAGCTATAGTAAAAACTACTATAAAAAAAAGGTCTTTTTATAAAGGGTTTTTCTTTACTTATTTAATATGTGCAGATTTTATAAAAAAAAAAGTTTAACTTTTTAATATATATATTAATTAATATATATAATTTAGCTACTTTACTAGTTTTAATAATTAAAAATTTTATATTGCTTATTATTATTATTAAAGCTTAATAGTATAGTAACTTAGCAATAATAGTATTAGATAATAAAATTAAATTATTTTACTTAAAAAAATTTTATTACTAAAATAAAAAATTTAAAACAAAAGCTTTAGCTTTATAGCTATAGTAATATATTAATTTAAAAAATAAAAAACTTTAGCTTAAATAACTTAAACTTATTAATATTATTAAACTTAATAAAAAGCTTATTACTTTTACTATTAAAAAAATTAAATTTAAGTTTTATATAGCTAAAAATACTTTTACTTTAAATAAAAATAAATAAGTTAATATTAAAAATTTTTTAATAAATTTTTTTAACTTTA
>MU401786.1:0-32281 GCA_022579005.1 Poronia punctata
AAGCAAATTTACTTTTAAACTAATACTTTTAAAACTAAATAAAAATATGTTTTAGCTTAAAAAGTAAATAAAAAAATTAAGCTAGCTTAATATAAGTTAAAATATTAAAAAAGCCTTAAGTTAAACTATAACGCTATAAAAAAAAAAGCCTTTAACGTTATTAAGTTACTAAAGCGCTTATAAAACTACTTTTATAATATATAATTTATTTTAAAAACTAACGTAAAAGTCCTAATTGCTTAGCTAAATAACAAGTTCTTTACTTTTTTAAATATAGTCTTTACTTAGTAAATCTTATATATTAAAATATTTAACTTTAAGCTTTGCTATATACTAAGAAAAAAATATATAGCTATAAATAGCTTATTTTAGTAACTTTAAAAGCTTACTAATAACAATAATAATAAATAAAAAGGTAATATAAAGCAATTTATTAACACTTAGCTTAGCGCTATGTTTATAAACATTAATATAGTTTAAGCTAACTTATAAATAAGCATAAATAAAGCCTTAGAACTTAATTGCAAGTTACTTACTTTTAGCTACTTAATTTAGCTTATTAAGCTACTATTAAAGCCTGCAGTTTAATAAACTTAAAAAAGTTAAAAGATTGCTTAATTTTTTATTACTAGTGTTGTCCTAAAACGCTATAATAATAAACGCAAACAAAAAAGGTTTAAAAATCACATATATTAACACTTTATATATAATAGTACTTTATAAAAACAAGCAACTTAGTATTTTACCTCTAGGCAATATATTAATTTTTTAAAAAAGCGTAAGTTAATTATTTAAAAAATCTACCTAGCTTTTAGCTATAAAAAAATTAACTTAGTAATTTAACAAATTTTACAACTTTATTACTAGCTTAACTTTATTAAAAATATTTACTTAATAACTAAGTTTTATTTTAACTATTAAAAGTTATAAAGTAGCTTGCTTAAAAAATAACACTAGTATAACATCTTTATTAGCTTTTTATACTTATAAGTTATTAATATTTAAACTATACTATTTTATAAAGATTTTTTTGCTTTAATTAAAGCATAATATAAATAAACAGCTTTTTTTAAAGCTAGAGCTTTTTAGTAAGTAAACTTTAAGTTAGTATTTAAGTTTTTTTACAAATATATAGTATACTGCTATAGTAGTGCACTGCATATTAAGTGTAATAATAAAAGTAAATTTAAAAAAAAAGTTATTATAGCAACTAAGCACTTTAAGTATTATATAGCTTATAAGCTAGCTTATTACTTTTAAGCATAAGGCCTTATTAAAAATAAGCACTGCTTAATTAAAATAACGCTTATAAAAATAATTAATAAAACTAAAAAAAACTAGCTAGATTACCTAAGCTTTACTATTTTAGCAAACAACATTATTATTTAATATTATAAGTATAGCTTATATAAACTAGTTTATAAACGTTTACTTATTTTGCTAATTAAAAACGTTATATTAATATAGCAAGTACTATAGTAAGATTTAGTTTTTAATTATACTAATTTAGTAGTGTTAAAAGTAAAGCAGCTAAAATATTATATAAAAAACGTTAAACATATAAAAGAAATTATTACTTTAAAACAAAAAAATAACGCAAACTAATAAAATTAACAAAATACTTATAAAATCTAGCTTAAAATATACATTAGTAACTTTATACTTTTATTTAATACTTTTTTTAAAATTAATAAAAGCAATAATAAAAAGCTTTTATATTAATAAAATAAGCTATACTAAATTACTAAAGCTATAAGTAATATATGCTATAAGCTTGTTAAAATAAATAAACAATAGCTATATAGCTACTATTTTGCAAAACAGCTTTAAGCTTTTTATAAAAATAATAAAAGATACTAAATACTAAAAAACCTTAACTTAAACCTTTAAACTACTAAAAGTATTTTTTAAAAAAACAAGCTTATTAATAAGCTAGACCTAAAACTTCTAATAATAAACAATAACTTTATTTTAAATCTTTATAAAAACTATAATTATATTAATAGCTTTTTTAAACTAATAAATATTAACGCAGTAGCTATTAACAGCATTTATAAGTTTAGTATAACGTAGAATTAACTAAATACTTTTATTTATAACACGTTTTTTTTTTAAAAACTTAGCTAGCACTACTTATTTAATAAATTTTTATTTTTAGCTTTTTAGTTTTATACTGCTTTAAGAGAAAATAATAAAGTAACTTTATAATATAAATATTATGCTAGCTTTTTACCTTTAAAGGCCTTTTATTTATATTTTTTTTTTTTAGACTTATTACTAATTTTTTTTAATTTTATTGTTTTTAAATATTTCCTTTATTTGTATGTTAAAATTAATAACTTGCTTTTAAAAAATACAGCAGTAATACTTTCTTTATTTCCTATATTGCCTAAAATAAAAAGTGTGCCTTGCTACTTTTAACTATTTTTTTTAATATTTTTATTTAATGTTTTAAAACACATGTCTTTATTTTATTTTTTATATAAATTAATGCAATACCCAGTTTTTTTAAATAATTTTCCTATTTTCTTACCCTTTTTTTTTTTATTTTATATATAATTACTAAAATTTTCCTTTTAAGCTTTATTTAGTAAACTGTTTATATATTAACTATATAAGCTCTTTTAATAATAATATAAATATTAGCTTATATGCTTTAAAGTTTATAATAAATATAAAGCTTTTAGTTAAATTAAACGTTATAAGTTGCTATATTTTAAAAAGCAAATTAATTACGTTATAATAAGTATATAATACGCTTTAAATTATAAACGCGCAGTTGCTATAAAAACTACTTTAAAGTTTTAAATTAAAAATATACTTAAAAAACAGCTACATACTTAAGCAAGTATTTATATTTAATTTAATAAAACGCTTTTTATAGCACATATAAAAGACAATATTTAAGCAACTTGTTTATTAAATTAAAAAAGCTTTATATTAACGTTAGTTTTATAATAAACATATAAAATATTTACCTTATAGTTTACTATTTTTACCTTTAACATAAACAGGCCTTAGGTTAAAGTTTTCTTTTTTTGCTAAAGCTTTTATAAGCTTAATAATATATTTTAAAGCGCTGCTAGCAATATAAAAAAATAAGTAAACTAGCTAGCAAATATAATAACTTTAAGCAATACTATTAACAATTTTAATTTTTAAAGCTTTAAGCATTTTTAATATATTAGCACTTGCTTAAGCAATAAAAAATTAATATAATACCTTTACCTTTTGCTATTTAAGCTTAAAAACAGTTTTCTTATTTTTTTTTATAACTAGCTAAGCTTTGCTTATTTTTTTAACTAAGCTTAGCAATTATTTTTTATAAGCAATATTAGTGCTAAGATTTTTGCTAATTACGTAGTTTATATTAGCATTGCCCTTGCTTGTTTTTATAGGCTTTAAAGTATTTATAATAAAGTGTAGCGTTAATTTTAAAACAATAAAGTAGCAAAGAATATTTAAAAACTTAAAAAAAAAGCAAAAAAGCAAAAAAGGAAAAAAATAGTTTTTTAATACTTAGCCTACCGCTTTTTTAGCAAAGACTTACGTTAGCTTAATAAAGCATAGATAATATATAACTTTAAGTTATTATTAGCAAGCTAGCTTTATAAAAATTGTTTAATTTAGCAAGCAAACACTTAAAAGTTATAAGTATATTGTAGTAATTTATATTTATAGCTTTAAGCACTTAATAAAGCAAATTTTATTAGGTTTTTTTACTTTAATTTGTTATAAAAAAAACTTAAAAAAAATACTTATTATAATTTTATTTGCTAGTTTGTATGCTATACTTATAAAAAACAGCTTATAAACTTACTTTTATTTTTTTAGTTCGTACTTATACTTGCACTTTTTTTTTTTTTTAAAAACTTTTATTTTTATTTTTTTATTTTTAGTCTACTTAGTACTATAGTTTAACTTTATATATTTAATTTATTGCTTTATACAATATAGCAAATTAAATCTTAGTACTTAAAAAAAACGCGCTATAAGGAATTATAGCTTTTATTTACTTTTAAAAACCTTTATTTACGCTTGCAAGTATTTAGCGGAATTACTTTAAGCGTATTAACTTATTGCTAAACTATATAAAACTATAGGAATTTTTAAGCAATAAAAACATTAGCAATAATAAAATTAACTATTTACTTTATAATAGAAAATGCTTAGATTTTATTTTTTAAAAAATATAGTAAAAAAAAACGTTTAGTTTTTAGCTTAGTATACTAATTAAGCACTACTATTATAGCTAGCTTTTAAAGAGTAAGATTATAGTAAGCATTTATTTAATTTTAAAAAACTAGCTTTATATTTTAATTAAAAATATGTTTAGCTAGGCTATAAGTATGTTTTAAGACCTTTTGTTTAAGACTTTTAGCAGCTACTTAAAAAAATAGTTATAATAACAATTTAAAAAAGATATAGTTAATATAAAGCTTTTTATTTTAAGAAAATATATTAGCAGCAGTTATTAAATTTTTATTATAGTTAATCTTTACTTATAAAAAGCTTGTATATTTAATTTAATAAACTAAGTTTTTATTTTTAAACATACGTAAGCACTAAAGCTTTTAATAAGCATTTAGCTATAAAAAATATATAAAGTTCTTACTTAGATTAAGTTTTTTTTTTTTTATAGTTAAAATAATAGCTAGTTATATAAATACCTTTGCTTAGCAACTTTAATTACTTTTATTAAGCTTTTAAATAATGTAATTAACTTAACGCTTAACTAAGTACTAAAAGTAAACTTATTAGTGTTTATTATATTAGTAATATAGTTAGCAACTTAATATAAAGTTTTATTAAAGTAAAAAGGTTTTATACTTAAGCTAGCTATACTTTAGCAACCTTTATTAACTATACTATTTATACTTAATATTATTATTTTAAATGCTTTTGCTATGCCTACTTAGGACCTAGATTTTAAAAATCTGCTTATAAAAATATACTTTAAACAGCTATATAAAAGCGCGCTTGCTTTTTTATAAACTAAGCATATTTTTAATTTAAACTTAAATATTTTATACCTTTTAAAACTAAATACTAATAGCTTTTATAGCTTTATAGACTTATATAATAAAAATAGCAATACGTTATAGTACTAGTATAAGCTAAAATATTTAATTAATATAGCGCTCTAGGTCTGCTGCTAAAAATAGCTTTTTAATAAAAAGGTAGCAGTTACTTTAAAGCATTTTATAAAAACCTATTATTTTAGTTTTTGCTTTAAGTATTTATTTGTAATTATTAAGCTTATATAAGGATTTTATTTTATAAGAACTTAAGCTTAAAATAAAGCTACTTATAACTTATAATAAAAAAAGGCTACTTATAACTAAATACTAGCATATTTTGTTTTAAGGTTTTATAAAAAAGCTTATTAGTATACTATAGTAGTTAATTATTTTTAAACAGCAGCTTTTATTATTAATAGCTTAAAAATACTAAAATAAAGCATTATATAAATTAAAAAAAAGTTGTAGCAAGTTTATAAGACTATATTTTATATGTTGCTTATATTATAATATGTTATAGTTATGCTTTTACTAATATAATAAAAAGGTTAAAAATGCAAAATACTTTATATTATTTATATTGTTTACTTATTTAAAGTTTTAAACTAGCTAATACTTTTAACTACTAGTACTTTTAGTAAATATAAGCTTTAAAATACTATTACTATTTTAATAGCACTTAAAAAAATAGCTAAAATTTGCTTTATAAAAAAAAAGACTGCTTTAAAAAAACAGAATTAACGTAAAGCTACTTATTTTTAAACTTTTAAAACTACTATAACTAAGTTTACTAGTTTAAATATTTATAGCACTTTAAAAGTACTTTTACGTTTGCTATTTAGCATAGTTTTATTTACTTTTTTATAAAAAGATTATAAGTTAATAAGTACTTTATTTAAATTATTAATAGTATGCTTATTTAAAAAAGAGCTTTTTGTTAATAGCTACTATAGCTTAAAACTAAAAGATTTACTAGTTAAAAAGTTTTAAAAAAAAGCGTAACAATATTTAACTTATTATAAGCTTTATAGTTTTTTTATAAAAGTAAAAAAATATGTACTTAAATTTACTATTAAAAATATTATATTATAGCATTGTTAGCAAAGCACGCTAAAGCAATTTGCTATTAGTATAAGCATAAGTCTAGCTACTGCTTTATACTATAAAGTTAATAAGACTTTTTTTTAGTATGCAACTTGCCTTTAGCTTATTTATTTTTGTAAGTAAAAAAGTTAAGCATAGTACTATATAAATATAAAAGCCCTTAACGCTATAATAGCTAAAATAAAGTTATAGCAACTAAAGCAAGCTACTACTAAAGGTAGCAATAAGCAGTTTTAATAAACAAAACCTTTAATAGCTTTAAATAGCTATAAAAAGCTTGTTAAATAATAAGACAACAAAGGCATCGTATTAATCTTACTAAAAAAGAGAGTTTTTATAATATATTAACTTATTTTAGCTTTAAAAGTGCTAAAGATAGCGACCTTTTTAGCTAAAAAAGATTGCAACGTAATTAGTATATATGCTAGTTATACCTTATGTTATAAGGTAGCTATAAAACTAAAAGGGGATAGCTTGATTTCTATTTTTATATATATAGCCTTTATTTTTGCGTTGTTTTCTAAACTTAAATATTTAGCTATTTATTATATATACAATATACTAAGTTATGCTTTTTAAGATACCTTTATAAAGCCGTAATTAATGCAAAGCCCTTAAAACCTAATTAATGCGTCTACTTTAGCTAGACCTCTTTTAGTATAAAGTTAAAGTGATCTTTAGAAATCTTTAATTTTTATTGCAATATAAAGTACTTTAAAAGCTTTACTATAATTTTTAGCTAGTATAATTTTAATTACTTTTTTATAAAAAAATATTAAAGCAATAAGCACTTTATTTAAAGCATTAATAGTATGCTTATTAAATAAAAAGCTTTTTATTAATAGTAGTTATAATTAAAGTTTAAAAGTTTTGCTAGCTAAAAAGCTTTAAAAAAAAGCATAATAATATTTAATTTATTATAAGCTTTATAGCTTTTTTATAAAAGTAAAAAAGTATGCACTTAGATTTACTATTAAAAATATTATATTATAACAATATTAATAAAGTACGCTAAAATAATTTGCTACTAATATAAGTTTAAGTTTAGCTATTGCTTTATATTATAAAGTTAATAAAACTTTTTTTTAATATATAACTTACTTTTAGCTTATTTATTTTTATAAATAAAAAAGTTAAGTATAGTACTATATAAATATAGCAGCTTTTAATACTATAATAGTTAAAGCAAAGTTTTAGTAGCTAAAGCAAGCTATTATTAAAGCTAGTAATAAGCAATTTTAATAAACAAAACTTTTAATAACTTTAAATAGCTATAAAAAGCTTATTAAATAATAAAATAATAAAGTATTATATTAATTTTTTTAAAAAAAAGAGTTTTTATAATATATTAATTTATTTTAGCTTTAAAATGCTAAAAATAGCAACCTTTTTAGCTAAAAAAGATTATAACGTAATTAGCATATATACTAGTTATGCTTTACGTTATAAAGTAGCTATAAAACTAAAAAAAGCTAGCTTAATTTTTGTTTTTATATATATAGCTATTATTTTTGCATTACTTTTTAAACTTAAATACTTAGCTATTTATTATATATATAATATACTAAGTTATACTTTTTAAAATACTTTTATAAAGCTATAATTAATATAAAGCCCTTAAAACCTAGTTAATGCGTTTACTTTAGCTAGACCTTTTTTAGTATAAAGTTAAAGTGATCTTTAGAAATTTTTAATTTTTATTACAATATTTACTTAACCTTAATAACTTTAATTACTTATTACTATATTAAAAAGTTAGTTAAATATTAAAATAAAAAATAGTAAGCTATATATAAATTAGTATAAAAGCTTAGCTATATTATATTAAAGCAACTTATATTAAAATATAGCTATAGTTGCTACTAATATATTATTTATAATAAGTAGTATAAGTATTAATAAAGTTAATATACTTTATTATAGCTGCTTAACTACTTAATATACTTTAAATATAGCTAATATATAAGTATATTTTTTATATACTAGTTGCTAATATATAAGCGTTTTAGCATAAAAAAGGCAAAGCTTTTAAAGCCTTTTCTTTTATAACCTTTTTTTTAAAAAAACTTTTTTTTTTAACTATATTTTTTTTAACTATAAGCGTAGTAATAAAAGTAAAAAAATTTAAAAGTAAAGTAAAAAGTAAAGTACTACTATATTATAGTTGCTTTAATAAAAAAGTATTAGCTATTATATTAAAAAAAATATTAGCTATTATATTAGCTATTATATTAAGTACTTTTTAATTTTTCTTATTTTTTTTTTCTTTTTCTTTTTTTAGTTATATTTTTATTTTTTACTATAATACTAAAACTTAAAGCTATAGTTAAAAATAAAATTTAGCTTTTAAAACTTTTTATTGCTTTAAGCAGCATTGCTAACTATACTAATAAAAAATAAAGCAAAACTAAAAGCAAAAAAGCTACTAATACTATATTAATAAAAGCTTTAAAGTAATATTAGCAACGTATAAATATAAAGTATAAAAAGCCTTTATATTTTATAGTTAAATATAACTAATTACTTAAAAAAAAGAAAAAAAAAAGTATATAGCAAAAAAATAATATAATATATAAGTGCTTATAATATTAAACAGCTTTATAATAGTACTTGCAATTATATTTACTTATATATAAGTAGATTTTTATTAAATAAAGTACTTTAGTATTTTATATAAAATATAATTACTTATTTTAAAGCTAGTAAGCAAAATACAATTGCCTAGCAAAATATAATTGCCTAGCAAAATATAATTACTTATTAACTTTAAAGCTAATAAGCAAAATATAATTACTTACTAACTTTAAAGCTAATAAGCAAAATATAATTATTTACTAACTTTAAAGCTAATAAGTAAAATATAATTATTTACTTTAAGGCTAATAAGCAAAATATAATTATTTACTAACTTTAAAGCTAATAAGCAAAATATAATTACTTACTAACTTTAAAGCTAATAAGCAAAATATAATTACTTACTAACTTTAAAGCTAATAAGCAAAATATAATTACTAACTTTAAGGCTAATAAGTAAAATATAATTATTTACTAACTTTAAAGCTAATAAGTAAAATATAATTACTTACTAACTTTAAAGCTAATAAGTAAAATATAATTACTTACTAACTTTAAAGCTAATAAGCAAAATATAATTACTTAGCAAAATATAATTATTAACCTTAAAGCTAATAAGCAAAATATAATTATTTACTTACTTAAAAGCTAGTAAGCAAAATAAAAAAGTTTTATATATAAAGCAAAAAATAAAAAAGTTTTTAGTATAAAATATAAAATAAAAAAGTTTTTTATACAAAACATAAAAAAAAAAAAAATGCGGAGAATTGGGGTAATAGCGGATAATGGCTCAATGGCCCTCTATAAAGGGGCACAAAAAGATTCTCTGCCAGGCGTGTATTAAGCTAGTGGAGCTCTTAGGTACGACCAACTAATATAGGCAAGGAGGAGAAAAGCCGAAGACAGGAGACATAGTATAAAGAAAAGAGGAAAAGCAAATTACAGGTCGAATTCCTGAACTGTCAAGTCTTTGTCAGAAGCAACAAGAGAGGAAAGGGGACTCGGTCAATAGAGAACCCCGATCCTCGTATAGACTGGCAGATCCGCACGTGGCCTGGAAGCGAGGACCCGATATTGTAACTACACGTAAAAGAGAAATAGAAATCAACTAGGGATTTTCGCCAGTCGCCTCCCACCAGTCCTGATCATAAACTATTCCATTCCCTTTTTCAGTATATGCCAGAACGTGACTGTGAGGCAACACTGAAGAAATGCAATTTATCGAAAAACTCATTCACTGTCATCCATAGCAAAGTCATCCATGCTATCATCATCGTCGTCGTCATCCTCTACCACATAGACTGGTTTGGACTTGGCTGCCGCTGCACGACCGGGCCTGCCACGAGCGGCGGGTCGCGGAGGTGGGGATTCAGGATCGTCAAGTTCCGCGCCGTCGTCATCGTCCTCGTCCTCGTCCATGTCGAAGTCATCCTTCTTGGTTTGTGACTTGGACTTCTTCGCAGCGTACGTTTTGGCTGCAGGTGAGAGTTGGGTCGAAGCCTTGGACGCGACAGCTTTCTTTGCCGTTACCGCGGCCCGGCCGCGAGGCTTCTTCACCGCTGGTGCGGAAGCAGCTGCCTTGGGCTTGGGCTTGGTCTTCGTCTTGGCGTCCTCAGACGGAGCGGAGGTCTTCGGCTTGCTAGCTAGTTTAGGCGCCGGGGGAAGATCGTCATCGTCAGACAAGAAGCTATCCAGATCGTCGCTCCGGGGCTTCTTGTTGGGACTTGGCTTATGAGGACTTGGTTTGGCGAGCATCTCATAGTTGGTTTCATCGTTACTATCGTTGAAGTCGTCAAAGTTGAAGTCAGACGCTTTCGATGGCTTGCTCTTCACTTTCAAAGCTCCCGCATCGCCATGACTGCTTTCTGGCCGAGACATGGGGAACAAACTAAGTCGGCTTGTCTTGGCGTCAGGGGATTCATCCTTGGTATTGTTGACGCCCTTGACTAGATCGCCAACATCATCGAGCATCTTGTCATCGTCGGCACTCTCTTCCGACTCGTCATCGTCGACGACCCAGGATTTCGCCTTGGCCGCCGCAGCCCGTTTGCTTCTGCCCATGGTTGGGCCGACGTCGTCATCGTCATCGTCATCATCCTCTATTTTGACAGGGGCCTTCTTCAAAGCAGTAAATTCTTCGTCTGAGAAGGGATCGGAATCGTCGGCATCATCGGTCGCCGGCTTCTTCTTGGCGGGCAGGGATGATTTGGGAGCCGGTTTGGCTTTTTTCTCACCAAATGCTTCGACGAGCTTAGATGTCTTGGAGGCGGTAATCTTTGCGGCAGGTTTTGCGGCAGGTTTTGCGGCGGGTTTGGCGCGTGCAGCAACAGGCGCGAAGTCGTCGTCATCCTTGGCCTTGCGTCCACCCTTGGCTTTCTTCTTATACCTGCTCATCCTGCGAATGTTACTAGTCACTTCGGCATCAAACCTGAGCCGGTTCTCCCATGTCTCGACAAAATCGTCAAGATCCTTGCACCAAAGGTCCTTCTCACTAAGCGCCTGGAGCTCGTCGTGCTCTGCCTTCTTCTTGGCAATCTGATCTTTCAGACGGTCAAGTCGCTCTTGTGTGAAAGACCAGATAGGCATCTATACCGGATTAGCATTTGTTCATGGGAGCAGGGAAGATCGGTGCGAGGGCTGGTCTGAGAGTTGGGATACATACCGACAAAAGATAGTCATAACCTCGCGTGTCGTCATCGGCGGTGGTGTTGTTGTTGTCTTCGGACGCTTCGTCTTGGTTGTTGTTTCCCTCTTCTTCCTCCTGTTCGGATTTGGTCTTGGCCTCGAGCGACTTGACAAATGCTTCATAGTTACGTTCCCGGAGTTCTTCGACAATTACCGTCTTCTTCTTGCGAGACACCACAAGCTCGCCGTCCATAATCTCCCGGATGAACCGTGCTTGGTTCTTTAGCTTTCGATAGTCGGTGTGATATACACCCACCCAGTAAGCCTGTAACCCGTTAGCCAAAACCATCAGTTATAGAGAGTCCGGGGCGTCACGAATTTAATTACCTTGCGTTTCCCATACATGGCGAGGCGGAAATGAAAGAATTCTTCTAGAATGTCTTCGACCTTCTCGTACTTGCGAATCCTACCCTGCGTGTCGAACGCTACCAGATTGGAGGTGGCGATCTGTTTCACGAGCTTGAACTTCTCCAACAAGCCCTCTTGTACTGCTGCGTTCATGTGCTTCTCGTCCATCTGGATCTCGAAATGGACATTGTTGTGGTCATTGTACTCTTTGTAGTCCTTGATGAAGGAAGGGCCCTTCTCGGCACGGATGATGTCTTCTAATTTTGCCTTGAAGTCATCGGTCCACACCCGAATAGGCAGTTCGGTAACGATGACTTCGTTAGGGTTCTTCTCGTCTCGTTGCGCCACCCCGTTGCACTGGTAACGATTGCCCTCGGCAGGCTGGATCGTACCCTTCCAGCCTCTCCACCACGGCATCATCGTTTCAAAAGGCTTCTCCTCGTCCGTATCCAACCGGCCCATCCGTCGCTTCAGGTTTTTGATGATGTCCAACGGGTGATAGTTGGGAATCGACGTACTCCATCCAGTACCGATACCGTCTGCACCGTTCACTAGGATGGTAGGGAGGATCGGCGCGTAGGCCTTTGGCTCTATCCTCTTGCCGTCATCTTCATTGTGTTGCAGGATGGGCTCGTCCAGTGCGGAGAATACTCGCCTAGCGAAAGGCGAGAGGCGGGTGAAAATGTATCGAGCGCTAGCAGCATCCTGACCACCTGACAAGCGGGAACCGAAATGTCCACTAGGCTCTAGAAAGTTGACATTGTTCGAACCCACAAAGTCCTGGGCAAGGCCGATGATGGTTTGCTGCAGAGATATGTCACCGTGGTGATAGGCGGTATGTTCGGAAACATAACCAGCCAATTCAATCACCTTCTTATCCCTGACCAGATTTCGTTTGAAACAGGCGTAGATGACCTTTCGCTGGCCGGGCTTGAGACCATCCATGACGGAAGGAATGGATCGCATATTGTCCGCCATGCTGAAGAGAATCAGCTCCTTGTTGACGAAATCATTGTAACTGATCTTCCCCACGGCGGCATGGTCAAAGAATGTGCCAGGTACGAAGCCGCCCAACCACTCCTTACGAGCATCCGCCTTCTTCTTGGAGAAAGCGAGTTCGAACAGGTCGACCTCGTCGGGCTTCATCGTCTCAAAGTACTTTTGGTGTTGGTCGAGGTCGGTAAAGTAGGCCTGGGCATCTTCACTCGTACTGGTACCCAAACCTTTGAAGTACTTGGACTGCCACTTCTTGAGTTCCAACTTGTGGCTTTCTTTCCACTGCTCGTATTGGGGCTGGGTGAAGAACGATTTTGACCGGATCGGTTTCTTGGGGTTGGGGCCTTGCCACACCTTTACGATCGGCGTGATGAACTCTTGGAAGAAGTCGGGAATCTTTAGCAGGGAAGGGTACTGGACCTGCAGGAAGTTGATGAGAAGACCCTTGATGTGGGTACCGTCGTGATCCTGATCCGCCATGATCATCAAGTGGCCGTATCGAAGACTCTTGGTATCGGTGTAGACCTGTTTGTGCTTGAGGCCGAGGAACTGCTTGATGTTCTGAATCTCTTGGTTCTTGGAGATCTGCTCGATCGAGGCATCTCGGACGTTGAGCATCTTTCCTCGCAACGGGAACACACCGAAACGGTCCGGGTCCAGAATAGCACGGCCAGCCACAGCCAGACTCTTGGCCGAGTCACCTTCGGTTAGGATCAATGTGCATTCGTGGCCGCGCTTGGTGCCAGCCAAATTGGCGTCGACAAGCTTGCTGTTGCTGATTCTCGACCGCTTGTTGCCATCGCTCTTTGCGAGCAGTTTATCCGCCTTGGTCTCTGCGAAAGCCATGATATTCGTGATGGCGTCTGTCTGGCTGATCTTCTTCAAAAACTGTTCCGAGAGCACACATTTGCTGCCAAACGCGCTCACTTTCGTCGTCATCAACTCTTTCGTCTGCGAGTTGAAGGCCGGGTTGTCGACCAGACAACTGACGAAGACGAAGATGTGGTTACGGATATGATTTGCCTTGAGTGTGTGTCCCTTCTTCTTCTTTGTCAGGGTCTTGAGGAGGGAGTCGCAGATTTGGTCGGCGATGTAATTCACATGCGGACCACCACTTGTCGTGGCGATCGAGTTGACAAAAGATATCTGCTGAAAACTGCCATCCGAGACAGCAAAGGCCACTTGCCATCTGGGGTGGCCCTTGGAATCCTCCAAAATAACTGTGGCTGTTGGTTCGGCGCCCTCTTCGGCAGCCCTCTCTTGAGCGATAGATTTGGCGTACATTTCACAATACTTGGCCCACGTCATCTTGATCAAGTTGTCGTTCAAAAAGACCTTGACTCCCTTCAGGACGCCGGCCATATCGTACACGCGTCGGTACAACAGTGATTCGAGGTCCTCGTCGATGCCATCCATGCCAAACTTGACCCAGTCTGGCTTGAAGGTGACTCGAACAAAGTCGGCTGACTTGCTGCTGGTGATCTTTGCTTTATCCATCTTTGTCATGTTATTCCGCCAAGTCTGCTTGTATCGCTTTCCGTTGGCCGAGTCCTGGCATTCCAAGGTGAACTCTGTGCTGAACACGTTACAAAGCTTCGCACCGTAACCATTACGGCCACCGACAGTCTTCTTTTCGTCGTCGTCGAAATTCGAGCCGGCCAGCAGATGACCAAAGACTAGCTCGGGAACGTACACCTTTTCTTTTTCGTGAATTTCCACAGGAAGACCTTTTCCGTTGTTCTCGACCGAGATGTAGCCTTCGGCCCGGTTAATGTGGATCTTCATATAATTCATGTTGGGATCCCTCTGCTTATTGTCGGCAGCATTGACCAGGATCTCGTCGAAAATCTTGTACAGACCAGGCACGTAACCGACTTTAGACCGGTACTCCATCTGCACCGACTCCTTGTTGAATACCCACATGGGCTGTTCTGTCCGTTCGATCGACCCAATGTAGGTGTCAGGACGTTTGATGATATGCTCCAGCTGCGTCAGCTTCTGATATGTTTCGGTCGCCGTCTTGGATTTGCCTTTTGGCTTGGTCTCGGCCATGTCATCGAGTACAACACTCTCATTCTCGAGTTCAGAGAGTGGCTTGCCGCCGGATTTCTTGGGCGCAGGCGCCTTCTTCAGTTTCTTGGCGCTAGGCGGTGTATTGGATAAGTTGGAACCGAAAACATCATCGTCACTGTCGTCGACACTAGCACGCTTCTTAGGCACGGATTTGGTAGTCTTCAGTGTTGTCTGGACCATCTTCTTAGGGGCGGCCTTTTTAGCCACTGTCTTGGCTTTGGGTTTCTGGCCCAGATATCAAGTTAGTATTTTAACCACGTAGACGTCGTGTACGCGAGGGGATTCTCAGTTCGCGTATGATGGCTATAGTATGGAAGAGAAATTTAACATACGGGCTCAGGGGAGAACGCGTCAGAGACATTCTCAATGTTGTCGAAGACCGAATCTTCGATGTCCGAGTCCATGGTGACTAATTAAGGCGCTTATTGAACGAGGGGACAGGTAAGATAACGAAGATCAAGGGTCGGTCGAAAGAAAAGGATATTGCAATTGACCTGAATTGCATAAGATAGTTGAAGAAATGTAAAGATTATGAGCAGTATCGAATCTGCGGATAGTTGTAAGACAGGCCGTCAACAACAACAAAAAAATCTTAGCGAGGGGTGAGGCGTGGTGACGGTTGCTGCCAGGGAATGTTGTTTTGGGTAGACGTGCTATTGTAAACAAAAAGTCGGGGGTCGCGTTTCAACTGGTTGATAGCCCGCCTGAGGGGCCTTACCAATCCATGCACACACTGTGTGTGTACTTGTATGTACTAAGCCTTGCTATCTGTATATAGTGCATCCCTACCTTTAGTGCTAAAAGAGTAAGTAGTGAGTATGAATTGCCACAGTGCGTTGAATCACGGTGCGCTAGGTACATAGGTAATACGAGTACAGGGAAATAGTAGGTACATGTAGGTAGGTACATGTAGGTAGGTACCTAACCTACGATATACACCTAATTTACTCGTACATGCTTTATTTGGAGTGTACACGTAGATAAACCCCAGCTGGTGAGACTGTCAATAGGTCAAGATGTGTTACCTACTTGTACGTACGTGTATAAACAGGATATACTCGTAACCAGTCAGTGCCAGTTAATCTAACCTACATGACCACCGTTTACTGATGCCAACTTAGGTTATCTGGAGATGCCCGCGTATACATGTCAATATCCGACCTTCTATCTAGGTAAGATGTATAAATTCAGATTTCTAGAACACTTTCAAGATATATGTATATAAAATATTTACATAGGGCACAGTAACTCAGAT
The DNA here is from genome assembly GCA_022579005.1 of Poronia punctata. Classification (NCBI taxonomy): domain Eukaryota; kingdom Fungi; phylum Ascomycota; class Sordariomycetes; order Xylariales; family Xylariaceae; genus Poronia; species Poronia punctata. The sequence continues at coordinate 16,057 of MU401786.1, forward strand.
ACATCTGCTCTGCTCTACTACGCGTACATTTGTGTCAGGTACCCAATATACCTAGGTATACTCGAATATGCGTCCAGAAAGTGTAAATGATAGAGTATGTCTTTAGCCGCAACCTCCCTTCTCGGTGCCATATTGTTAGTGGTGTATTGTGTACATACAGTACCTACACCCAGCAGGTAATGCGCCAGCCTGCGTCCTCAGTCTTGTCACTTGTGCTGTATACGTTTGCGAACAGGTAATGCCGAATACCGGTCGCTTGCCAGCCAAGGTAAAAACCAGTTTTATCTCTTATTTTTGTTGCGACCTATGCTTCCTTACCCACATGCAGGTACGATATTACAAGTATCTGCCTGCTTTACCTTGCGCGGATGTACCAAATGGTGCGCGCACAAGAAGTCAGCATAGTCCCGTTCCCTTTGGAGCACGGTGTTGCCTTGTTTTCTACGTATACTTTGTACGTATACAAGTATGAGTGTATATGCCCATGTGATTAGATGGTCGTTTAAAAATAACATCACTGCTCCATATTGGCTTTTCTTAATCGACCTGGAATGCTACAAGCATAAGGATGCCGTCTATCTTCAGTACACATGCACACGCCCCTTATATTTCTACAATGTCAAGGTGTATGTATGTCCTAGATGTGTGTAGATTGTGTGAACTGATTGGCTCGTGAAGGATGACTTGCATACATGTACGTATGTCCGCCCTTGCATATACACTAGTTTAGTATGTCCAGTACCTCTTACAGTAGTGTGAGAGTGGCGGATCGTGCGCTGGGTGCATGCATTTCCCTCGATCGTAAAAGATACAAGCAGTCGCCAGGGTATAAAGGTGCTAGGTATTGTCGACGTGCTACACTCAAGTGAACGAGACCTTGAGAAGACACATTCTCAGGTATGTAGTTATCCGAGATGCTCTACGCCCGCTTCATATCTTCGCGGCTAAGGGAGGGAGATGGATATGCAATGTGTCCGCAACTTGCGGACCGCAAGGGGCCTCCGGACGCGTGTATTTCACCACGGCGAAGTCAAAGCACCTCAGGCAGGAAGCAAGTCAAGACAAAAGGCAGACCTCGAGCCAACGCAACAGGAGCAATGTGTTTGAGGCCTACTCTTGGCCGAACATGAACGCGTATCTTATCTTCCCTGAAAGTGGTAGAGATCAGGGCAGTCACTGCGGACGGATCAGACAACCGAATCGAAGTGCCGGCATGCATCCGTAATCGTTTCTTGTCGGTCTTGGGAGAGGACTATCTTCCAGCCACTCGCCTACGATCCCGGAATTCTGAGAATGACTGGCCCGCGTTGCCAGCATTTCAACGGTCAGGGTTGAACAGCAGCTCGTCCTACCAGAAACACATGGCCGTGTCATGCAGCTGGGGCCGTTTATTGCAAAGCGATTGGTGAATAATTCTCCGCTATTGGTGCTTGTGTAACGGTAACTGCCAGCAACGTTATCCAAAATGAAAAGATACTTCTGCTAAGAGAACATTACCCGCAAATCTTGCCAAGGTATGTATATAACCGTCTATAATCAAGTTTAGCATTTGTACCGCTATATACTGAGCATGAGGATCACCAGCCCTCGAAACTGCTCGTGCTATCTCTGCCATCTCGTGTTCTGTTTGTCACCTGCAGAGAACAGAGACGGCATATGACTAGAGACGGTCGTGGGGAACTGGTGCCCCGGCTGGAAATATATAGACTAACCTCTCACCAAACGTGGACAGGTTTCACAGGTCCGAGGCACGGCTACATTTAGATCCAAACCGGGTACGAACGGCCACCGGTCTGGTCCTCAGTCGATAACGGCCTTCTCTAGTTACCAGACTCTACCATTGTGTCTTACTCATACCTGGCACGGCAGCTGGGATAGTCCTCCTAAGATCCCGTATGATGGAACCGGTGGGGTATGTATCTTTCTCCTTCCCCTCTGACTGACTGTGTGCAAATCCCAAGCCACGGGCCAGGAGATTTTGATTGCGTGCCGCTGTTATTGCACAGAACAAAATAAGCTTGATCTTCTGTCCATCTGACGCGTTAGTCATCAAGAGCTCAGTCATGATAGACCAGCCTCATGATGATGGACTTCATTTCTTGTGTTATGTGAGCTAGTTGCCCCCACCCGTCATATCCGTCTGGCTTTGTGTTCACCACGCCATACTCCCTCCCCCGGGGGGCTATGGCGCTTACAGTGCCTTGTCGGCATGCCGCAGTATTCTACATGTCGAGCAACGCGATGCGCTGAGAGACAAGTAACAGGGGTTTAGTGACTCGAGGATCTCGCCCGCGGCCAGGATTGAGGCTACGTAAGGGGTGTTTAAGGGGTAAAAAATGACCCGGGCCAGCATTGCGCTTCGGTAAACTTTGTCAATTCAGAATGCATATGTTGTTCTTCTGCCATTATTGTCTCGAACGCTGTCACTATACTCGCTGTGAGACCTTCATTTCCTTCCAGGCCCACACTTCCTTGCCGCAAGCTAGCCCGCCGTTCTTAAGCTCACCAAGTTCTATGGTGCGCTGGTGCTCCGTATTCCCAGAAGAACAATCAAAATGATTTTGTTTTCAGAATGGGTAAGTTCCGTCATTGTGCTGCCTATGACCGTTCCCAGGACCGCCTCCCCGAGCTTGCGTACCTAAAGTAGGCACACACATACATAACGCACACACTTCTTTCCGGGAAAACATGGGCATATTAGTTGGTACAGAAAGGTCTCCGCTTGTAGCGCAGGAAGGTGGCATGCCCAACAACGTCACAGAAACTTCAAGTAGCCAACTAACTTCTACATATTCAAGAGTTTTTGTTAGGCTACATTGAAGCATCGAGCCTACCCGCCGGCTTGTTCAAATGTGCATGCCGGCTATGCAGAGAGCCCTTCCGGAAGCATCAAGAATAATCTCCTTGGCGGTCAAGCCTAACTAAAGCTTAAGTAATCGTCTCGTTTTCTTTCAACTTTGGTAGGTACGGTACATGTAGGGAACACGTCGTGGTTACTAGTCACCGGGGCGTCCCTTCCCTTACACCCCTAATCTCTACCTGCTCCCCACCCGTCGCCGCTCTCGGTGGGAGGCATAGGTACACGTGTGTCGAGTCAAGCAGATATTCTTTCTTATTTCCTTCTGTGATCTATCTTCTGTCCGTAGCGGTTCTCTTTGTTCTCCTACCCTCACCAGACCGTCTAGGCCTGTGGCTAGTACGGCAGAATATGCAGCTTGCCGACATGTTAGTTCTATCGACACTGTTCTCAGCCATCCAAGCAGCCCCAGTCCCTGTTTGGGTTCTCCTCTAGGTTAGAGTGTATTTGCTGGACCAAACCCATTTGTTGTCTGTTCTGCCAGTTCCGCCGCGTCATGCACTCAACTGTAATCGCCCTTTTTGCGACTTGGCTCTTTGCCTGGTGTTATGTAATGAAACTTGCCTAACCTCGACGCTGTGCCCTGGACCCCGCAGATCTATTTGGGTTGATCTCCTGTACTATCACTTTTTTTTTTATCGGTTCTATCTGTCTTTTCTGGTCTCTTTATGCTCGCGCGGGGATTGACTCCCGGCGTTCGAGTTTTCAGCCAAGTGACCGTGGTACGTTGTTCCCGATACGGCCTCTTGAAAGCATCGCCTACTCACTGTGACTTGGATCCGGTACTGACCTCGCCGTGACTCTTGGACTATGAGATGGTGAAGATGTTTGGATTCTACGGAGGTCACCCCCTATCATTTCGTGGCTTTGAACTCGGATATTACTCAAGAGGCGGTGGGCATTTGCACACAAACGAGTTTTCTCTACTATCACAGGCCGATTCCAAGACAGCGTCGACAAAGAGAGGGTTTCTTCGGATATCCTCAGCCATACCGCCATATTGGACACCGCTTGATGTGCTGTTGTAGGTACAGCTGCATGACTACGGGCAGTCCGAAGAGAAAACAACCTCGGCCTGCTTGTAACAACAGCGGCTCGCCGGATTGCAAAGCTAGACCGCGGAAGACTGTCTGTTTGCTCACGTTCACATACATCTCGGCAATCCTCCCGACTCATATCGGACCGTTGTTGCCAGTCTTGCCTTGAATTATCAGCCTCTCCTATTTCTTATCCCTTTGTACTTTCTTACACTCTCTCGGACTCTACTATCTACAACCGACTGGATACCATGCTCCCTCTCTCGTCACTCTTGAACCCTGCCCCTGGCGGGGATAGGTCCCCGGGCAATCCTGCAACGACACCGCCGCCGGCCGCCAACTCATACCAGGCTTTGTCTCCAGGGCCATCTTCGACTCCTAGGCAGAAGATAGCCAGAGATGCGGTTGTATTCGTCAAGAGCAAGCCAAAGGGGAAGGTCAACTTCAAGCCGTACGAGGAGCTTGACCAGGTGACACAGCGCCAGGTGGAGAAGTTCAAGGTTTTCCCACTGGGGGAGATCCAAGAATACCCGCGCCATATACCCTATAATAGTAGCAAAAAAGAGTTTTACGAGAAGACGGGGCGAAAGGGGTTTGAAGGTAAAGTCTACTCTAGGTCCGAATCAGAATATTACGAACCGGAATCATCTTATTGACGTGAAAAATGTAATAGTCTTCCAATACATCTTCAAAACCCCTCGCGACGAGACCGAGTATGTCGTGATGTGGGACTACAACATCGGCCTCGTTCGCATGACACCCTTTTTCAAATGCTGCAAATACCCTAAAGTAAGCTGGACATTCCCCCCAAATCCATTATTCCCCATGTTTACTTACGACGATAGACGGCGCCAGCAAGGATGCTGCAAGCAAACCCCGGTCTGGACGAGATATCGCACAGTATCACAGGGGGTTCAATCATGGCCCAAGGTAAGTTGTACACATCAAGAACAGCACATACATACTGCAGGAAGAGAGCTAATATCTGGACTAAGGCTACTGGATGCCATATCAATGTGCAAAAGCCGTCTGCGCGACGTTCTGCCACAGTATCGCCGGTGCCTTGATACCAATATTTGGACCAGCCTTCCCGGACCTGTGTACGGCGCCGGAAAACACTCGCATGATCATCGCCCCCACCATCATCGCACAATCCAGAGACGAAGCCGGTTACTTTAGGCGCCTGTATGGCACTACAACTGATATTGATATCGAGGATAGAGACGAGGGCGGCAACACTAGTCGCGGGCGAGAAAACCATGGCTTTGAGCGACCAGACGACTACGACAGTAGGAAGTATCATAAAGAAAAGAAATATACTCCGAGGCCTGATGGTAACATTAGCCCCTTTATGGCGAACGGCGATAGCGAAATATTACCCGCGCCGGACCGCAACAACATGCCTCACGAGTATCGTCACTACCAACGCCTCCGCTCGCCACCACCTTCCACGGCGCCTCTTCGCCCAAACCCAAACCGTATCAGCAACGTCCATAGCAGCGGTTGGACTCCAGCCAACCATCAAGCGCCTATGGCTTCGCGCGAGGAACATCATACACTGGGTCCTAGTCCCTGGTTGAGCGCGGTACCACGCACCAAAGCAACGGCCCACATACGATACCCACCAATGAGCACAAGGAAACGTCATTGGGGGAATAACGACGACGACCTCCAGCAACAGAGCCGTCCGCACGCCAACTCCCAGCCTCCGAGACTCACTCCGAATGGCCGACTCCCCTTACCTACGGCCAAAGCCCGTTATACGCTTCCGCCCGGCTCCTCATACCACCAACGAGCCCCTCCACTTGTGCAACCCAATGACATCCAGACTATGAACGACGAATCAGATCCCAGGGCAGAAGACGAGAGAACAGCCGGAGCGGGCTCGGACAAGAATGCCGCAATGGCCTTAATGAATCTGAGTATGAATTGCCGACCACTCTCGGAACAAACCGGAAGAGAATATAGATCCTATGTCCCCCGCCCCCATCAAGGTCTTGTGGCGGACGGCTACGAAGCGGGTGGTGATCTGCCGTCTCGGTGGGAAAAGAGAACCCGGTCCAATTCGATGTGAAAAAGAGCCATGTCTTAACGTCAACGCATTGATTCTATTTTTGGATACCTTTGCCTAGTTATTATCTAATTAGCTAGTTGGGGTGAACATCAGTCGGCGCTAGCGAGTTGATTAACATGTTATAGGAAGCTATTTTCCCCCTGCAATTCGGTGCTATTGTTGCTGAAATGTGCTGCTCGTCCTCTTACCGCAAGAAACACTGGGTAGGTACAGATACCCGAGGTCCTACGTGATAGTATTTCTTGCAAAAGATAGGTGGTGCATCCCAACGTCATTTTCCAAATGGAGGACATGTGGAATTCAATAATTTGATTTCCCGATCGATCTCCTATATCAACCTCCTTTCACAGCCGCCTTCTTCATCTTGAACTCATCAACCCACGAAGCAGCCTGCGCTTTGGGGAGGACGAAGATCTTGACAATATCATCGACAACCTCTACCTTCCCACCAGAAAGAACCTTGAGCAACGGCACCTTCTTCCCAACCTTGACTAGCCCACCCGCAACGGTCTCCATATAACATTCGACCCCTGCGACCGTGTACGCGCCCTCGCGGTCCCAGGGCAGCGGAAACACATAAGACAGATGCTCGGCAAGGGTCTGGGTCTCCTCAAACCCCTTGATGAAATCCGACTCGAGATGAATAGGGTACAACAGGACGGTGGGGAAAGCGAGCGTGCTAGCGGCATCGTCCGGGTCGGGAACCAATCTGACGGCGGCATCCTCCATCTCAGGCGGCTGCGCCGTCTCGCGCGTACGGATCTGTCGCGCCCTCAATGCTGTCTTTAGAAGCGTTTCACGCCGCTTTTCGCGCGCCACTCTCTCTGCTTCGCGCCGCGCCACGGCATCCGCTTCCGTCGCTTTCTTCACGATATCGTCGACCAAGGCTAGCAACGCGGCGTTTTTCTCGTCGAGAGCTAAACCTGCTGCGCACGCCTCGTCTGCTTCGCTGACTCGTCCCACGGCGAGGAAGGCGCGCGCGGAGCGGTAGTACGCTTTTATGTTGCGCGGGTTCAGACGGAGGGCCGCGGACCCGTCGAGCCAGCATGAGCGGTAGTTCTTGAGTTCGAGGTGACAGGCTGCGCGGTTGACATAGAGAGATTCCAGTGTTGCTCTTTGTTGGCGGATTTCTTCCTCTATTTCTTCTTTACTCATCGTACTCTGCTCTTTCTCTTTCTCCATTTCCTTCTTTCTCTCACTCTCCGAGACTGGCCGGTCTCGAAACGACGGCGGCTGGGGAGCTTTGCGCTTGCGCTCTTCCGCAGCAAGTATCAACACGCCTTTGGTGTAGAACTCCTTTGCGTCGACCCACCGTCGCTCGCGGAAACACTCGTTTCCGCGCTCCTTGAAGTCGGTCGCGTTTTCCAAGGGCGTGCCTTCGTACGCGAGAGCTTTGAATGCTTCCGTCTCGTCATTTTCTTCTAATTCTGTCATGAAGAATGGCGTTCTTTTGAGCTCCGCTACCACCTCGTCTACTGTCTTCTTTCCCGTCATTGAGCGGCCTGGTGAGAGTTCTGGGAACATGGCTGGCGCCGCTGGCAACGCGGCATCTTCTGGTTGCGATTTCTCTGTTGATGTCCCTTCTGGTGTTGTCTGTGAGGGCTGAGATTGTGATTTGAGGTCCTCTGCGACCTCGTCGCTGACTTCTGTTACGCGCATCTTGAGCCAGCCACAATTTATGTCGTAATATATTTGGAGCTCTTGATATTTTCACAAGCAGTTTTGTATCTTAAAAATGACGAACCAATTAGTTGTTTTTCTGAGCGTTGATGATACTCGTCTCATAACCGGTCGCATTGCTTGCTTGCTCATAGCCAAGTATTTCGAATTTGCCGGAAAGATGGTGGGGGCGGGGGCACGACGTCAGAAAACCCTTATAACCCAATTTAGACACTAAAACGTGATCTTGGAACGGGCGTCGCGTCGCGCGCGCAAACACTCGAGAGCAGTTAGAAATTGGTTTATACTGTAAACTACCTAGTAGAAATGATGACGATTGCACTCTAGATATCTCGCAGGTACTTAGTCTTAAAAAGGCCACATAGACAGAACTGAGAATGCTAGACCTAGTCTAATTACCTACCATCACTTTCTTTAGTAGGTATCTTTCGGAGGTATTGTAGAATCTAGGTAGGTTAAGCAATAACAGCATTGGCCTCCATCTCCTTTTTCTCCTCGTCATTTCCAACCGAGAGATCATGTCCATTAATCGCCGCGACAGTCTTTTCCAGCGCCTGCAAAAATCTCGTGACCTCGGCCTCTGTCCCCACCGTGATCCGTAAACAACCAAGACATCCGTGCTCCTTACCCCTGAAGCGCACGACGACACCCTTGTTCTCCGCCAGGGTCTCGTATACGGCGAGCGCCGTGGCGTTGTCCGGCTCGCCATCTCTACCCAGGATCTCGTAGAGCAGGAAGTTGCTCTCGACGCCGCCGCGTAGACGACCTACGCCCTTGATCTTGGGCAATTCGCGCACTAGACGGTCCCGCTGTGCCACGATCTTCTCCCTGTTGCCGCGCATGACCGCCAGACCGCCGGGCGAGAAGGCGTATAGGGCCAAGGCGCTCGTGGGGCTGGGGAGGTTATAGGGCGCCTTCATGTTGTTGAGGAGCGCGGCGATGGGTTCCGACGTGAAGAGGGAGCCCATGCGGATGCCCGCCATGCCGAAGCCTTTGGAAGACGTCTGCATCACGGCGAGGTTGGGCCATTCGGCGACCCATTCGGCCAGTGAGGCGCCCTCGGGCGAGAAGTCTATGTACGCCTCGTCGACCACGACCACGCCGTTCCAGGTCGGGTGTTCCAGTAGCTGGCGGATGTCGTCTTTGGCGAGCGGGGCGCCCGTCGGGTTACCTGGGGAGCAGACGTATGCAAGTTTGATGTTGTTGGAGTCGTTCGACAGCGCCTCTTTTATCTTGGGCACGTCGAGCCCAAAGGTCGGGGCCGGCAGTAGTGGTACGCTCACTAATCCTACATCGTTGACTTGCGCCGAGACCGAATACATGCCGTAGGTTGGCGGACAGACCAAGATCCTGTCCCGGCCGGGGACGCAGAAACACCGCATGAGACCATCGATGGCCTCGTCGCTACCCACGCCGACGAACAAGTTGTCGGGCGTGATGGTCTTCTGGGTGTGGTGGTGAGTATTACGCAGGTTGCACAGTAACTGCTTCAGTTCCCGCTGGTGCGGGTCTGGATACCTGTGCAGGCCCCGGAAATCAATGTCGGGCCCCGACGCCGATGACGGGGCCGAGGCGTCGGTATTTGCCAACGAGGGGCCGTAAGCATTCTCGTTGGCATCTAGTAATATGTTTGTGCCGTCGTCCTTGTAGTCACTGTGCAGTCCAGAATGTCAGATTTTCATTTCTACTTGACAGGGATGCGATTTCAAGTGGCCGTACTCTCTTGCGCATCTGTAGGGTTGGAGCGCCAAGATGTTGGACCTTGCACAGGTCTCGAGATTAAAGGCACCCATCATGAGTCCCGGTAAGTCCGGTGAGACAGTTTTGGTAATATCTGGGCCTTTTCTTCCCGTAAATATAACTTCTGACAGATGTCGGATACTAAACAAATAACTTGATGCTACCTCCTTATCGGTTCTATTTTGAACAAGAGCGCTTGAGTCAGAAGTTTGCTGAGACTCATCTACTACATGGGGTACTTTAACAAACTATTCGATGTATGGGGCTCCGATCGGAGCTATCCATCTAGCCTACCGCCAAGTCACCGAGGAGAACACCCGCTGATAGAATTAAACAAAGCAGGTCCCCGATAGTAGTATAAACGCTAATGAATTATGCTTGTTTTCCTTACAACGCTTATGTGGGAAACCCAAGAAATGACAAAACAAATCGCTTTCCTCCCGTTAGGTAATCATAAGTCTACTACAAAAGCCATAATAAGTGAGAGCAACGCCAATATCAAATTAAGAAAGAAAAGTATACGGGTATGAGCAACAGACTCCTGTGAATCTGTAGGCAAATCTGTAGGCGGTGGTGCTGAGGATGTATTGCTCGTCACCGGTGATGTTGTCAACCTCGACGGGAATATTATTCTAGATCTCGTCGTAGTTCTCGTCAATGTCAGTGTTGTCGTCCTTCCAGTGGAGGGGACGACTGAAACAGTCGTGGTCCACGGCATGCTCGTTGTTGACGACGAGACGTGGCGGATCTGGCCGGCTCCCAAAGGTGGCTTAGCAGCAAATGCAAGCAGAGCCTGTACGGTCTCGAGGGCAGTCATCTGTTGACCTAGGCCTGTATTCCCATCGTAACCGCCAACATACCATTTCTGGCCACAAGAGGTGCCATGATCACCGCCGGAACAGGTCTTTGCGGCGGCAACTGCCGAAGCACGGAGGAGTTCTTCTACATCGTGACGTGTGGAGGGCATCATCTGCGCTGTTTTGGCCATGAAGCGCGAGAGATAACCCTTGAACGACTTCATATCCGTATTACATGTGCCATAAGGCTCGCAGGCATGTTCATACATGATATTCGTGGCATTGGGGAACGGGCTGAAGTAGCTTCGCGCGGCCTGTAAAAGGCCGTTTGTCCGGTGTGCCCATATCCTGTTCCCGCCTGTGTGGTTGAAAAGCATGGCTGCTCCGTACATGTATATGCCCTGAGAATACGAGAAGCTGACAGGGTTGATCTTTTTGCATTCTTCCCTTGAACTGGCGCCGTCCAACACATCGAAGTTCTTGTTGATGAGGCCGATGTCCTGCGACCAGTCCCACACCTTTTCGGCCCAACCAAGATACGTATCGTTTCCAGTCGCTCTAGCCAACCGTGCCGACATCTGAAAGAAGCCACCGTTGGCCACTGCGGCTTTGTAATCCAGGCCGTTGGGATTGTCCGCGAATATCTGCCAGCGTAGGCCACCGCCACAACTTGTGTCGTCCCATCTCGGCACCATACTATTCCAAATATTTTCCGCCATCTTCAACCAAGGAGGGATGGAGCTATCAGGTTGAGGGAAGTTGTGCTCTGCCGCGTCCAGAATTGCGAAAGCCCAGAAAGCCTGATCGTCGTTGCCTTCAGAACCGTGATATCGGGGAACCATAAAGTCATATTGGGGACCGACCTGACTCAGCAATGCCTGTCTTGTCACGGAATCGTAGCTTGTTTCGCCCGTATAATGAGAATAGTCCAGCATTGCTCCCCAACAAGCGCCAGCTTGCCACCAGTCTGCCGCGACATGATGTTACATTCCTGGATTACTTTCTTCATAGAAGTGTTAAAAAACTTACAGTGTGGCGGTGGAAAGATACCAATCGTCTGTAATATCGTCATCAGCTCCTATGAACTGCCAAAGGGGGCGGGGGGTGGCTCCCCACAAACCTCGGGTGCATTTGTAATATTTCCCGTATAATAGCTCATCGTGCCATAAGCGATCGTACTCGCAACTGACCTGATGGATACTTGGGGATGGTCAGCCAAATAGGGCTGGTGATGTGATACGACGTGGAAAAGACTCCTTGAATTACATGCCTGGGTCATTAATATCGAGTCCTGTGGGCGCCATAGCACCCACCCCGAGCGCTAGACTAGCTATGCATACGACAGTAGCGAATATCTGCTGCATCGTCGTGTTTCCTGAGACGTGAGAGGCTAAGTAGTGATGCGATGACGCGTTAATATATGATATATGTAGCCAATGGGAAGGGAACTGTATATGCGGATATGTAAGAAATACCAACGTGGGATTACATATAAAAAGCTTGCATACAACTATTGACTATGTATACGCAAGGGTTAACAGTTTTAAGTATGTAGATGGACTCACAGCGCTCCTTACTAGAGGCTCTGAGTACCGGCCAAGGGGTAGGTAAGTATGTTAGTGGACATCAAAGGATGTTCCAAGGAAGTTGGATACAAGACTGGCAAGGGCAGGCCATATAAATCACGGAAAAGGCTATTTGTTCGATTGCCTAGACATAACAAGGAAGTCGTAGGCAGCGAGGCAAACATCAACTGCCATGGGAATGTATGACCGGTTGATACGTGTGACAAAAAATGTTGGCATATTCAAAAGCGGACTGATTTGAGTCTGTCATCGTATACGGGACCTCCTGATACAAGGCAATAAAGTCGTCGCTTGCGTCACATGCTGTATGCTATTTAGGTACTGGTTTTTGTGGCTATGTCCCGGGGGATATTTTATGAACATATCGGTTGATGTTCGTAGTCGCTCATCAGTTTAATGTGTTGGTCAGTCACAGGGTGAGACAAAAATTGACAGCGCAGCTCCAGGTTGGAAGAGAAAAAGACATCCAGATATTGTGAAACCCTCTCCTCGGGGATCAGCTTGACAAATCCAACAAGGATGGAAGAAAGTATGTTGGGGAAAAAAATAAAAAGAATGAGGTATAGGTGGAATTGAACCACCGATGATGGACTCGCGGGGAATCGAACCCCGGACCACTCCCACATCATGCTGCGAATCTATTGTTCTCAGACTATGCTAAGGGAGTATTATACCACTAAACCACAAGCCCGGAGGATGTTCCAGAGGAACTCCCGACCAATTGTTGAAGCAAAATTCGCGCAAGATCATAGATAAAGGAAACTGTAGTCTGTTGTAAAGGATGGAGAATTCATGTGATAGTTCCTTCTCATTAGCGCAGTCGGCTAACCTAGAGGTGACTGCGACCTGCCCTAATTGGCCCAGGTAACCTGTGCCTTTACGTATATATGCATAGGTATACGGGTATATATATATACTATCATATACATGCATACACCTTTTTATTACCGTAAGTTTGAGCACTTAAAGGAATTACCTCAGGGGTAAAACCTATCTAGCTACACTTGATTGCTTAAGACTCACAGTTATCAGGAAGTTGAATCCCTTTATTATTTGTCTTATTTAGAGATGAAGGCAACTATAACACGAGCCTAATGATTGTTATCCATAAGTTAAAGGAGCGTCATCGTTTTAAGCTTACACTGCTACTAGTAACACCAACTATGTTGCAAACATACATTGCTTGCTTTGAGGAAAATATTTCTCTTTTCTTCACATGGCCTTAGCCAGGGCAGAAAAAAGCTTGGTATCAGGACGGAACAAATAAATACGGCGTCGGTTCCACGGAAAATAATCAATTCTTCTATAAACATAACATTCATAATACATCGTCTATACATAACACTAGCCCTCCTACCTCGCCCGGTCACGTTCAAGGTCAATATCCGCCACAGCCACGATTTTGGTCCGGAAAAACAGCTTGTGCCCCAGATAGAGAACAAGGAATAAGATGAGGCTGATATATGCCGCAAAGAACTCGCTGACATTCCAATGGATAAAGGCCGTGAACCCGTTCGTCAACAGAATGAGGACGCAAAAGAACAGCCCGTAAATGGTCAGGTATGGTTGCATCGGTGCCTGGAATGCGAGAGATTCGCGCGGAATGCCTTGAAATCGTAGCGCCTTCATGAAGTACAGGTGGGAGATGCTGATGCAGCACCAACCGATGAAGCCGGCGATGCTGGCAATGTTCAAGAGCCAGTTGAACACTTGGCCGCCGCCGGATGATAGGTTAAGGAACGCGAGTAGCCCGATCGCGGCCGAGGCTAAGACGGCGTAGAAAGGTGTGCCAAAACGGTTCGTCTTGGAGAAGAAAGCAGGAGCCTGGCCTTCCTCGGCCAGCGCAACCAATATCCGACTGCTAGAATATACACAGGAATTGGCGGCCGAAAGCACTGCTGTTAGAAGGACGCCGTTGATGATATGTGGAAGAACCCGTACGCCTGCCAACTTGGCTGCGATAACCAAGGGGGACGCCGAAGCATCGTTCGCATCCTTGAGGAGATCCGGGTTATCCGACGGCACTGTGATCCCGATGAAGAAAATGGTTGAGACGAAAATGCCGAAGACCCCCCAGAATGTCCACCGAATGGCTGACGGCACATTCTTGGCCGGATCCGCCGTCTCGCCTGCACCGACACCGACAAGCTCTGTACCTTGGTAAGAGAATCCTGCTGTCACGAGGACAGACCAAAAGCCAACAAACTTGCCCGTGTTTCCAGGGACTATATATTCGACAAATGGGCCTGGGCGGACCCATGCATCAAACCCGAGATATCCGTGCTGACCGGCGCCGGCATCGATACAGATGGCGAAGATGATGAAGCCAACGACGGTGACAACTTTGATGGAGACGAAATAAAATTCGAACTCTCCAAACCATCGTATCGGCAAGAAGTTGCAAGCCGTGAACACGACCCAAAATATAGCGATGAAGATGCCAACGCTAAGGGATTTATCCCAGTACTGCATTATAAGACCAGACCCGACAAGTTCCAGCGCAAAGGTACAGGACCAACTGAACCAGTAAATCCATCCCATCGAGAAGCCGAGCGAGGGGTCGACGAATCGTGTCGCGTAGGCGGTGAAAGATCCGGCGACGGGCATGAAGGTTGCCATCTCGCCCAAGCTGTGCATGACCGAGTAAACAATGGAACCGACGAATATAAAGGCGATCAGACACCCGACAGGGCCTGCTGTCGCGAGGGCCTTTCCGCTTCCGAGGAACTGCTATCTATCAGAAGGCCGATCTCCTCTGTAGAGGAAGGAAAAGAGAAGCTCACCACTCCAGTGCCGACGGTTCCTCCTATGGCAATGAATTGCAGATGCCAACTGCTCAAGCCTCGCTTCAGGCCCTGTCCGTCCTCCAAGTCCTTCTCCGAGCCATCGATGGACGAATCGTTGAGGGCCGTACCCAAGCTCTTCTCGGTTTCAGGCATCGCCGCAGCCATGGGCGCGGCGTTTACGCTCGGGGCGGACGTGTAGGAAGCCATTATGATCGTGACAGCCGAAACCTACCAGGGCCAGTAGGGGACCAGCTTTGACACATAGAAAGTCTGGGGAGAGGAGTAGACGGAAGTTTGGAAGAACTGCACTTATGACGCCGACTCGCGAGGCGGTACCATCCTCTCCACCCTCTACGGGTCACCACCTCTACCCGGTTGGCCAAGGGAGAAAAATCTTCTCAACTGGAGATATTGCCATTTACGAGTATGACAGGGTGGGCCAATGGGGCTCCAATTGGTTATCGGTATAGGCCGCGAACGGGTTGCGGTGGCGGAGAGGCTCTTCTCACACAGAGGTGGCGCTTAAGCCCGGATTCGTGATAACGCCAGGCGAAAATTCTGCTAAAAACGCTATATGCTCACGTCTCCACGAAATGCCGAGTAGCGCGGCCAATCAAGGAGAATCTTGACTAGGATTCTTGCCCTTTTCAGCAATGCATAGCAAGGATACAGTAGGTAGTTATGCATGGCCCGAACAAGGAGTTCAACGCACAAAACTTTCAGAATCTGCACAGCCAGGAATTGGGTGAAATTTGACAGAACAATAGACTTTCTAGAACATTTGGCGATACTTCTTGCCTTTGCGCCAGATTGGGCTCATTTTATTCATTAGTCTGTTCTGGGTAAGGTAGGTACGAGTAGTGACCAAGACCACAGTCAAGACCTCCCCGATCGGAACTTTCCAGACTTCACATTGGGATGTTACCTACCCACCCCCTGACGACGCTAAATTTTGGAAGGTCCCGAGACTCTCGACAGTACTAGCACAACGCGTCTTCTTTAGCATCCAAAGCTCAGAGAATTTTGAGATTGGTACGAGGTAGCAAGACCAGGGTCAACCTTTCTATTTACTCCTGTATCAGGTATTGCGTTGCAACAGAAAACTTGGTATCAGGGTGCTTTGCTGCTCGACTCTCTTCGATGGTGCAAGTTTATAGCAAGATCCGGGCAAGTGGATCCAGGCACAAGTGTGTCATAGGTACCTAGGTACATGCACCTTGGCAAAGCTTTCTTTTCTTTAGCGGTCCTTAGCGTACCGGTGAGCCCGTCTTTTGGGGCTTCTTGGCTATCGGGTAATTACTGACCTACATATAATCTAGTCGTGCTAGTCTAGTGCTTGGTGCCGGCAGCGACATTATCCTTAGCAAAGGATAGCATATCTAGCCCACCTACGTCTACCTTAAAAAATTCCTACATCTAAGGAGTTCTCCACTTAGGTCTAAATACTTAACGCCAGCACGCAGATCGCAACGCAGCGTCTCTTGCCTAAGTATTTTATAGAAAAATGACTTAACCTGCAAGGACTGCTAGGTATACCTACCTACGTACCTACCTACCTACCTACCTACCTACGTACCTACCTACCTACCTACCTACCTACCTACCTACCTACCTACCTACCTACCTACCTACCTACCTACCTACCTACCTACCTACCTACCTACCTAC
>MU401787.1:0-32208 GCA_022579005.1 Poronia punctata
AATAATTACTTTTTTACTTTTAAACTTTTTAGTAAAGTTTTAATAAAGCTTATTAATAAGTTTAAATAATATATTAAAAATTTTAAATAGCTAAAGTATAAATTTTTTAATTTTTTATAAATAAGGTAATAATAAAGTATACTTTTTAAGCAAAAATATTGCTTTTTTTTTAATTTTTTATTAAAAAAATCGTAGCTAGTTTTTATTAATTAAAAGGCTGTTTTTATAAATTTTTATTATAATATTATAAAAGTTTTAAACTTTGCTATATTATTAAAATAATTTAGATTTTTTAATAGTTTTAAAGGCTTAAACACTATAAGCTAACTTTTAATAAATATAAATTATATTTTTTATATAATTATAAATAATAAAAATAACTTTAAAAAAGTGTTTAAAAGTAATATTAAATATAAAAATATTTTTATTTATATTATTTTTAAAAATATTAAAAAAATTTAAAGTATTATATAATATAAAAGCTTAGCTTATATTAAGTATAAAACTTTTAAAAAAAAAAGCTATATTATTTAAAGTTTAAAGTTTAATAAAAAATTGTTTTTAAATAAACTTTTACTAATAATAAATAAATTAATAAAAAATAAATATATATATTAATAAAAATAATTTATTAACTAAAATACTTTTTTAATAAGTAAAAAACTTAGTAAAGTAAGTAATGCTAAAAAAGTAGCTATATATAAAAAAAAAGGTATATTAAAAATAAATTTTAGTTTATTATTAAATATAATAATAAAAGCTTAAAAAAAAGTAGTTTAAATATATAAGTTATTAAAAAATAATTTAATAATATAATGCTTAATAAAAGATTTTTTAAGTAATAAAAATGCTTAATAAAGTTTATTAGCTAAAATAATAATTTATATAATTAAAAAAAATAAAAATAACTATAAAAATTATAAGTTAAAAAAAATAAAAATAAAAGTAGCAAAATCTTTATTACTTATAAGCTTTTAAAGTTTTAAATTAAAACTAGCGTTGTTTTTAAATAAAAATTTATTTAAGTTATTATTAAATAATTTTTTAAATTTTAATTTATTAAAGTTTTTAAATTTAAAGTTTTTTAAAAAAGATTTTTTTTTACTAAAAAACTATATTTAAGTAATTAGTATAGTAACTAAAAGCTAAAAAGCTTAGTTATAAAAGTAATTATTATTAATAACTAAAAGTAAAAAAAAAAAGCATTATTAGCAATAGTTTTAATAAAAGATTTTAAAAATATAAATAATATATAAAATAAAAAACTAAAGTTTTATAACTTAAGCTAAATAAGTTAAAGTTTTTTTTTATAAAAAATATAAAATTATTTATAATAAAAAGCTTAATATAGCAACTTAAAAGTAAAAATAGCTTTAATTTAATTTAATAATTTTATATAAGCTAAAAAGGTTTATAAAAAAAAAGTCTTTTTTTAAGCTTTTAAAAAAAATATAAGTTTATTTATTTTTATCTTTAGCTAAAAATTAGCAGTTTTTATTTTTTTTATATAAAAAAAGTCTGCACTTTATATTTACAAGTGCATGCAATATAAAACTAATAAGTTAATTTTATTTAACCCTTTTATTTAAAAGGCTGTTTTTAACACCTATAGCCTTTTAATTAGCTAGGTCCTATTACCTAAACGTCCTGTGTAACACGTGAAAATAGTAGTTGAATGCTATAGCTAAGCGGTTTTCCTGGCAAGAGATGATAAAACTGCCTATTTTACTGTTTATAACGAGCAGAAGTCCAAGACGTGAGAGGCAATATTATAATAAGAGAGAATGTTTGGGGAAACAAAAGCTAGGTGGCAGGGAAAACGGAGCCATCTCTGTCTCTTTATACTTCAGAAACAGGTAGCAATGCTCTTTCTCCCAGAAGGTTATCTGACAAACATGCTGTTTCTGCATTCGCCTTGCTTTTAAAGAAAATCGCGTCCTAGGGTAGGTGCTCTCCCTAGTCGAGGCCGTAGACGATCGTCACTCTATGAACACGAAGTCGCTATTTCCCTAGTACCTACCGTTTTAACACTTCTTATTTAGGTTCGTACCAAATGGTAATGCTCACATACCTAGGCAGGCAGTTACAGCCATTAGAATGAGCGACCTAGCACCAGGAAATCGGGACCGGGACCGCAATCTGTTAAGCCTAGTAACTCACCAGGCAAGGGTCAACAGCTCCGTCTACGCCTTCTACCAAGCTCATAATAAGAACTGACCAGAAAGTAGTAAGTCTAAGAAAATCCGATAATGGTCAATTGAGACAAGATTACTTCCTCGTCGCATGTAGGCTGTAGCGGAGTTGAGCTCTGAGCTCCCAGTGGTTGACGGAGTTACCACAACAGTCGGGGGATTAGTCTACGTGTGTGTAAGGTACAAGCTGAGCTCGAGGCGGAGGGACAGGACATATCACGAGATGATATATCAAATCGAGCTGAAATATGGTAATATTATTATTTTCGTACAATAAAAAGCAATTTTGCAAGATCCGATCCTTTGCAGACCTCACGATCTTGTAGACTTCATTTTACATTCGACTTCGGCGCTTAATCTCAGCAACGTAGAGTTATGGATGAAAACAAGGCAGCTAAGTAAACCAGGCATGTCATAATAAAGGCAAACAAGGGACATTCCAGCCACCCTAAACCGGGGGCGCACTGCAAGGCCTGATTGTATCCATATGCATACAATGGCAAAATGGGTTTCTCCACCAAACACCGTACTTAAAATAGGCAACCCAGATACCTATGCTCACGCCCGACCGCGAGTGGCCCACCGGCTGGGTCGTCCTCTAGGACGTCCTCTACCGCGGGTCGGACCAGTTTTCCGAGCGGGAATCTCGTCGTCACTGGAATTAAATGCAGAATCCGAAGAGCTCTCATCGTCGGAGATGGCCAACCTGACAACGGTAGGCCCATTCTTCTTTCTTTGGCTAGTTGAGACCCGCCGTCCGGGAGATGGGCTATCGTGGTCAGATACCGAGGACACGGAGGGCGAAGCCTCAGCTGCCGGGGGATTGAACTCGTCATCGACTAGTTCCGAACGACCGTTCTTGGGGCTTTGGTTGGACCCATCCACCTCCATACCCCCAGCAGTAGATTCCGATGGTTGGAACGATTTTGGCGTAGATGTGTTAGTGGAGGAACCTGAAACACCACTAGGACGACCCCGCCGTTGCCCAATGCGGATTTTCTTCTTTCCCCTGAGAGCCATCCGCTCTGCCAGCGACATTGATGCAAAGTCTTTAGTTGTTTCGGGAACATCCACTGCCTCCTCAGAAGCAGAGTCTCTGGTGGGCCGTGGACGTCGGGGTCCTGGAGGGCGTCCTCTCCGTCTAGGAGCCTGTTGAGCGGGGACGGATTCTGCCTGTCCTGCATCCTCACCCTCCTGTGATCCGAGCTCTTCTGCTAGCTGGGCTTCCAAGTCATCGACAGTGACATTCAAGTATTCATCCTCATCCTCATTATCGTCGTCTCGGGCGTCGACCATTTCGACATCGTCCACATTCTCCACATGACTGAGAGTGGATCTTCGAGCTCGGCCAGACCCGGGCGGACGGCCTCGCCGACCCGGCGTCCGAGCTGGCGACGGCACAGCTGTACCAAGCGAACTGCGCGGAGGCCTTCCGCGCCGTTTTGGCTCTGTAGCAGGTGAAGACGTATTTGTTCCGAGAGAATTCCGGGGTGGCCGGCCTCGTTTTTTGCCCGAGGTCTGTGGGGTCGATTGGGCGCTTGTCTGGTTTTCTTGGTCTGCGGGCAAACCAGTAATTGCGCGAACTGCGTCGGCTGCCAAATCTACCGAAGACTGGCCTTTATCTTTATCGGCGCCGGTATCACCGATGACCCGAATGGGAACCGTGTCTTCTGGGTCATCCACTAACACCTCCTCGGCCTCAACGTACGAGGTCATGGGCTTGGCATGTCGAAGTGTTGGCCGTAATGGGTCAATGGGCAACGGCGCTCGTTTCTGCCCGCTGTGGGGTGTCTCCGTTGAAGCATCTGTCGCTTGTTCTCCATCCTGTCCTTCTGCTACCCCTTCCGGCTGCGTGGAATCCGGATGATTCTGGGCGGATTCTCGCGTTGGTGTGGCGGTAGGGTCGCCAAGAGAACCTAGTAACGCCGGGTCCAAATTGACCAACTGTTCGATATTACCGGTCTTGGGCTTTTTGCGATGGCTCTTTGGACCTTGGAAGTCGGGGTCATCCTCCTGCTCGAGTCTTGCCTTTCTTTTGGCAAGACGCAGAGTTTTCTTCACAAAGTCTGACATTTGCGGTTCGTTCTTAAGAGCATCGGCCGTGGGTGTCTGAAAAGCATCGAACAGAATTCGATCTGTGCTCTCGTCTTGTTCGTAGAAACCCATGCCCATCATACGATTCCTATCCATGATTGATGCGTCGGGGTAATTAGACGGTTCGGGGTACACAGATTCACCTTCAGCGTCCTGTAGGCCGGACATGTCCGCGATCTCCATAGTCTGATTGCCAGGCTCTTCATGGGAAGAAACCGCCGGTTGGCCCTCGACATCACCATTCTCATAGTCCATGATATGGCTCTGGTCAGGCGCTCCGTTAACGACCGAGTCTTGCAGCGCAGGATCTATTTCCCGAGACGTCTCGACGGCATCTAGGTTCGCAAGCGGGTCTCTGGCTTTCTCGGCCTCGGCTTGTTCTTTGAGTCTGGCCATGCGCTTCGAGTTCTTACTGCGGTTCTTCTCGCCGGCTGCCTCCAACCAGCCCAGGTTATGCATTCTGAAATCAACAATAGACTCTACACTCCTATCATCCGCAATAGGGCGGGTGTCGTGTCCTAGAAGAGTATTTTTCGGAACGTAAGGTTGCGTGTTGCCGCTCCGTCGACATGCCCCGCAATTGCATATCTTAAGGCATTTGGGGCATTGCCAGTTCTCTTGTTCCATAACAACTTGCGGCATCATATCGAACGCCCTCCAAAGGACACCATAACAGTATGCCGAGGTGCAAGTTGTGCAAAACTGCAGCTTGTAAATGAAGTCAGGATGGGAACAGACATGGCAACGGTATGTTTCGCCATGCTTCTTCTTCTTCCGCTTCTGCTTCTTTTTGATGCGGCCTTCGTCGTCAACCTCGGGGTCATCCGACTCTTCAGGCTCCCGCTCGGGTGGCTTGGTGATATCATTCCACGGCCGTTTGCGTAGCTGCTCTTGACATATTTGGGCCGCCGACTTCTTGCGCGCTATCTTGCGAGCCAATTCGAGCGGTTGGGGGGAATAGTTGATGTCCACAAAACCGTCTTGCTGGATGACCATGGCACGCCACGTCTCGTACTTGTCGACAAGGTCGGACCACTGCCATTGTTCGCACCACTGTAGGCCCGAGATACAGACACACGAACGTCCCATAGCGTAACATTCCATGCAAATATCGTAGGTATCTTCATCGCCGTTGATAAGTGGGCGTACGCAGCATTTGCACGTTAAAAACCGATTGAAAATATTGGATCTGCAGTATGAGCAGGTGATGTTCGAGTCGAAGGGAATGTACTCGACGTTCATCTGCTTGTCGCCAAACATCTCGTCGATTAATACCTCGGTAAAGAGCCCAAACAGCTTTCTAAAATCCCGAGCCATCTGCTTCATGCGAGGAGAGTTCTGAGCTAGCTCTTGGCCGAGTCCGAGCCAACTGTCCTCGGGGCTGCTTTCGAAAGACTGGAGATCTTTGTAGTATTTTTCGAGAGTGAAATAGATGATCGCCTTGTTCTTATACTGCTCGTCTCGACAGACAAGCCGGGCCTTGGGCAACGCCTCGTGTAGAGCAAGGTCGAGGGTCTCGGCGGTTGTGCGGTTCCACGCAACCTTCACCGTTCTCGTACCACGATTCCAAACCTGATGGGGCGCAAGAGGCGGCACCAAGATGAAATCGCCCACTTTCTGTTCGACGATGTATACGGGGAAGTTGGCTTTTTTCCAGGCATTGATCTGCGCAAAATGTTTTTCGATCTCAATATCATGGCCTAGCATGGAGAGGAAATACTCCCGAACGACCTCTCTATCTTTTGTCTCCGTCATAAACCAGATAGAGCTGCCGGGCTTTTCACCATTTTCATCTCCAGATGCCTCGACCATGATGTTCTGACCGAGACTTGCACACATCTCTCGATGAGCTGGAGTATATGTTCCTTCATGACCGACGTAGCACATGAGGTTTTGTGCGCGCATTTCTTCGGGTAGGCTGCTCATTAGGTCACCAGCAACGGCAGCTGGATTTTCGGGCGCGCCAAAAATGTCATCGTCGCGAGTTCGTGGGGTAGGATTTTCGTTGACATTCTCGTTCATGTAGAAAACATTTGGCGGTATGACCTTCTTCAGATGCTGGTACCATTCGTCCGGGCAGTCGATATCTTTGAGGTACAGTCGCTGACGGCGCTCATCGCGAAAGTTTGCCGGGGTCCATTGGTTTGCCAGCTGTCGCATCGATCGCAAGTAATGCCCCGTGGTCATGGGTATGTCCGTTTGAGCATTGATGTCGCGAACATTTTCCTCTGTTTTTGTTAGCGCCTGTCTAGAGCCAGACCGGGGAGTCGCGGGGCATAATATTTACGCTTTTTGTCATGTGTCTTTTCTAGCCATTCAGCGCTGAAAAGGTCAGTGGGTAAGACCCTATTCCAGCCTTCAATCACCAAGGGCCGGCCTCCCTCGATTACATGGAGCTGAACGAGTTTTTCAAAGCCGACCGGGCCAAGACGTCGGATCTGAGCAGTAGAGATGCGCGTAACCCAGTCGAAGTTGGGGGTTCGGTCTACCAAGCTATGAAGATCGAGATCGGGAGGTATAGGATCAAACTTTGCTTGAGGATGGAGAGCGCTCGGCATATTGGCAGCGCGGCGTTTTTCAAACCCTTCCGGGCAACGCGGAAAACAAGAATATGAAGTTGCGTGCGGTAGGAGCAAGAAAGTCGAGTCACTCCAGTCTCGAACGCGTCATAATTGTACCTTTTCAAAGTGTTTGGATCCGGGCCGCGCGATCTGGGACGAGGAGTAGACTAAAAGATGGGGTTGTAACTTTCGATGGAAGCAATACGTCGCGCTTTTGATTCAAGTCTGAGAACCAGGTTGAATGTTGGGGGTCCAATGTGTCGCAATGCACGGTCTATTATCTATTAACTGGGTGGCACAGTCGGGTGGGATCTGGATGTTACTGAGTGGAGGCGGAAGAAGTATATTACCAATCAGAGCGTCTGCCAAGATGTGGCCAGAATACATGTACACAGTCGGAACCTTCGCTCATGTACCTATTTGGAGAATGGGGCCTTGGGGAATACCTTACGGATGTACCTGCTCTCAATACATGTAGGTAGCGATACGAGTAAAACGCGTGGATGGTAGGTACATCGTACCAGTACAGGGACGGGTGGAGAGTTCAAGTTAGGCGCATAAGGTACATGTACTCGTAGGCACGGTACATAGCACAGCTCCTCCAATCAGATACGCAAGCGCAATCTGCAAAGTCCAACTTGAAGTATCATAGGTACTCGTAGGAGTAGGTACAAGAAATGCTTCCATTACTCGTAAATGTTTCAACACCAGCCCTGCAGAAGTGATTATCCGTCTAGGACGTCCGTATTGAAAGGAGGCGAAAGCTTAGTTAGGTTCGTGACGGAAGTTGGAGGTTGAGAGGTAGGTAGTCCAATTTTTTCTTTTCCTACAGTCGAGCATCATGTCCGTAGGTTTTTAGTTACAGGTAAGCCGCGGATCTCCGTCCATTACTGTACAAGTATGTGACGAAAAGAGTACCGTGGACCAACCGGCAGGGAGGAGCTTGTAGCTGTCGTCGTAGCTAATAGATACACTCAATTTCTTTATATTAGCCGTGCAAAAGAGATGTCATTAACATAAGCTATAGGTCACGATACTCGACAACAGTATGGTCTACCTTGCCCATGCTTGTGGCAAGCTAAGACCACTCTGTCGAGGCGCGAAGGTGTTCAGGATACCGTCTCTTCTCCGGCATGTATCTATAACCTCAAGTGCGAAGGCTCAAACGAGACGGGCTACAGCTGTGGGTTTCTTAAAACCAGCACATTTAATCCCATATACCTCGAATCCGACTTGTCGTCGCAGATCTCATACTTTAGAATCGCCATCCTCACCAGAAGTATTAGAGCCCTATTCACCACCAACCACTGGGTTCCTCTCTCACCTCCCTGCATCATGGGTACCTTACGCAGAGCTCATGCGCCTTGACAAGCCGGCCGGCACGATTTATCTATTTTTCCCATGTCTATTCTCAACGCTACTTGCTGCGCCTCTAGCCACCCCGATGGCAAGCCCTCTATCCGTCCTCGGAACTTCCGCGCTCTTCTTCTCCGGCGCCCTCATCATGCGCGGGGCCGGCTGCAGCATCAATGACTTATGGGACCGAAATCTGGATCCCAAGGTAGCTCGGACACGCTTACGGCCCATTGCCCGAGGCGCCCTGACACCGTTCAACGCCTTCGCATTCACCGGCGTCCAGCTGTTAGCCGGCCTGGGTATTTTGCTGCAGTTCCCGCCCATATGTCTATTCTATGGAGTTCCGAGTCTTCTCCTCGTGGCGACGTACCCCCTGGCCAAGCGCGTTACCTATTATCCCCAGTTCGTGCTGGGCCTAACCTTCTCCTGGGGTGCGATGATGGGATTCCCCGCTCTAGGAGTCGACATGCTAGCCGCTGATGCTGGCGCCATCAGGGCGGCTGCTGCCCTGTTGTACGCGAGTAATGTCGCCTGGACAGTGTTGTACGACATGATTTACGCGCACATGGATATACGCGACGATGCCAAGGCTGGCATCAAGAGCATTGCGCTAAAGCACGACGCAGAGACAAAGAAGGTGCTCACCGGGCTTGCAGTTGTCCAGATCGGACTTCTTGCTGGTGCCGGACTTGCTACAGGGGCAGGCCCGGCATTCTTCATTGGGAGCTGCGGGGGAGCTGCTCTGACTCTTGGCTACATGATCAAGAAGGTTAATCTGAAGAGCGTTAAAGACTGTTGGTGGTGGTTTGTCAACGGTTGCTGGATTACAGGCGGCGCAATCAGTCTTGGACTGGGAGCCGACTACTTGATCCGATATCTTGGAGACGAGGAGACATCTCATAAAACCAAAGCGGAAGTAGAAGAGGGGGTTTAGTCTCCGTGGATAAAGAGATTGTATCGTTACCGGATGTTGGGGCCACCATTTAACGTTGGGAGTCGCCTCGACCTGTAATTTTTACTGTTTGTATATAGTGGACGCGCAATACTAGACGCAGTGGTCTCGGAACACACATACATGTATCAGGGGCAACCAACCAATGCTACTATGCGTGAAGGCTGTTCTTGAATCCAATGTTGACATTTAACGGAGCGTTTCAACCACGTTGACAGTGATTCGAGTATGTAATGGAAAGATTATCTTCCCTTTGAATCACACAGACGAGCTTGGAATGTCACAACAGCACTGGGCCTCAAATTTGGGAATCTGTCAAGCCGTCGGAGCATGATCAAATATTAGAAAATCGTTTTGAAGTGTTTCGTAAATGGATGACGCCAGATCTCTATTTTGGATCCGATCAACCTATGAATATTGTGTATGAAGGCCCGAACCTATTGATGCCGGTAGAAAATCAAGCCAGCCATATCGACTCCGCATGCCCAATGGTGAACCTTTCCTTCGTTGCACAAATTTTCATCCTCGTCCCTCGTGACACCCCTGCCCGTTGGCGAGATCGTTTATGATCTGGGCTTCTCCTTCTTCTCCTTCCACAGAGCTAGCAGACCGACACCGGACACCTTGACGACCTTGAAACGCACACCGGGAATATCACCCTTGGCCTTGCCCTTGCGACCGAAACCGGCGAGGAGGACTTCATCGTTCTCGTCGACGAAGTTCAAGCAACCGTCATTGGGGACTAGAAAAATTCATTGTTAGCTTCTTCGTTACCATTCACGGTCCATTGACCCCAAGCAGAACCCTTCTCTCCACCATGCTGTCCCCATGCCTAGAGCTCCAGTTCCACGTATTTGTAAAGAAATTGGGAATCGTACCGAAAGCAGTGACTTTCTTGCCGTTCTTGATGAGCTGAACACGGACACACTTTCGAATGGCCGAGTTGGGCTGCTTGGCCTCGACACCGACCTTCTCGAGGACGATGCCCTTGGCATGTGAAGAGCCACCGAAGGGCGAAGACTTGAAGGCAGTTCCAAGAGCACGCTTCTTGTATCCCAGATCGGCCCAGCGCTGGTCCTTACGGTGGGTGCGCAGCTTTCTGGCCGCGTTGAGACCACGAGGCTTGCCTTTACCCATGATTGCTGAAGAAAAATCTCGTTAGCCTAAAGGATTCGTCGCGGTCGGAAATTGAGTCGCAATTTCGGGATGTTGAATGGGTCGACGGAGGTGTCAATCGGTCGGCAAAGACACGAAAGGATCGATTATCGAAATACGATGGTCGGTGGTGATTTTGGAACCATAAGATTGAAAGAACCTACCGATTTATGACTGATTATCGCTGGAATATGGGTTGCTGAATTGTCTTGGTTGGGAGTGGATGGCTCGCTGGCTCTGTTCGCTGGGCGTGGATAGGAAGTTCTCTCGGTTAATTTTGCACAGAGGGGCTGATGGGAGGTAGAAAATTGAAGGGTTTGCCCTAGGGAGGAAAGCTTTGTGGCAAAGCCACACATTGGCTGTGGCTGAACTCAAGTACCTAGGTACCTACTTTGGATATCTGATAGAGGGGTGGAGAATATGAAGCCCACTTCCAGAGTCAAGGTCCACTTGTCACTCTAGGGTGGGGCTCATACCTACCGCCGTTACCACCTACTCGTAACCTACGAGTACCTACTTCGTAGGTGTCCTACGGTCTATTACGAGTAGACACGACAATAGGCAACTGTACAGTCATTGCTCAAACTACCACTGTTGAAGGTGGGAAGAAGTAGTTGTTTAAGATTGCTGCTCACGATGTAGACATGGCGCAAAACCAGTTGAAACCGAGTAATTCGAAAGCTCGCGACCCTCCCCCGAGCCTCTTTCTCCATCCCTCCCCAGGCGCGTCTCATGCCTCTCTTCCAGGGGTTACTCCAGGTACCGGGCTGCCGCTACCGCCCGGGCTAGCCCCGAATTCACAGCAGCCGCAAGCACCACCACCTCTTCCCCGTACCGGATCCATGCTCAATCCCCGTAGCCGACCAGTTCCTCGACTCGAGACAGGCGACTCGACCCGGACCGCCGATAGGACCGATGTATGGGCTGAAATGCAGGCTACACTCGAGGAGGCTGAGCTGTCGGCTAGCGGTGGAACCCATGTATTTGGACCCGATCATGATCGAAAATTGGGAGAACTGCGGGCTGCTCAAATTGCATTGGCGCAGGCTTGGGCGCGTGGTGAAACTGAAGATGCTACCGCTGAGCCCACCGCGCCGGCAACTGAGGTTCGCAATCTGAAAAGCGCCTTGGGTGAGGTGACAACCATCTCAGCCGCCGTTGCTGCTGGAGCTGCCCTTAGTGCTACCATCTCCGCCGGTGCCGGCAAAGCGATAGGGGATGGCACAGACGGCGGCAAGAGCACTGTAGGAACGGCAAGTGCGCGACCGGGCAGTAGTGGTCTCGACAGTGAGCACCTAGGTGCCAAACTGGAAGAAGAAACAGAACGGGATATCCTTCTCGCTAGAAATAGAAGGGAGGCAAACGACCAGTACTTCAGCAGAGTAGACCAGGGTGTACGTGAGGTCGTTGCCAAGCTCGACGAGGTTGCCGTCGCCATGCGGGCAGTCGAGCAGGAAACAAGAGGTATATGGGGTGAGGAGACCCCACAAGAAGGCACCGATACTTGAGTTTACGCATCAGGACCAATTGCAAGCGAAGCTGTGTGTCCGATATTAGTAAGCTAACACTCTACCCAACGATATGTGTCAAAACGTCCAGAGTGATATAATCGTCTCTCGTCGAGGTCGATACTCCCTATCTCGTGTGCTCCCGAACTCAACGAAATTGGCTCGACTCATTGGTAATAGGCTCCACGGAATTCATTGAGATATTCCAAAGGTATAATGAGCGGTGGCCGTGAGTGGCTAGTCCAGAAAGGGCAAACGAGTTATCAACCATGGTAATCGTGATGTTTGCAATTTTGGAATGGCCTGGCGTCACGCGGTCAGACCGGCACCACTCTGCCAACCTCGGCCCGGATAAATACCACTTCAGAGGCTCAACGCCGGTACTCTCACGTAGACCCATTCAGGAATGTCTGTATTGCATCGTAACGCGGTTGGTTCCTCGTCATCTTCGACAAAAGCCTCGCAATACCTGCGTCTTTCGAATAAACTAGCTACCTACCTGCGTTTCAACACACGCAGTCTGCCTAGCAGCATAGCACATGATAGCGATGCCGAAACTGCCGCTTTTGGAGAAAGAGTACAGTTACCCCCGCGTTCCCCGCGGGTTATCAAGGTCCGGATCGGTAAGACCTCCGAAGTTGCTCAACCGGCTATTGTCCCTTGCTAGTGGGATCATTGACGATTTCTGCCGGCATGAGGTACATATATGCAATATATAAAACGCGTCAACAGAGTCTGTCAACCCGCAACACCTGCTGGTATTTGAGATTGAGAAAAACGCTTGTTTCTAAGCAGTTGCCTGTCCGTATTGTGCACATTATCTTGACCTCGAACAACCGGCACTCCTACTTACTCAAACCCACGGTGTGCGAACTATAGGGACTTAAGACTTACCGGCTACTCGTCATGGCTCCGCATCTAGTCCACAGTCATGCACACGAGGAGGATTTACCAGGGACGGTGAATCTCAACCCAGCGGGTACGTCGACTAATGGGACACACTGTAGGACGGGTATCAGAGGGGACTAACTTGCCGCATAGACGGGGATGACACCGGTTATGGCCAGGCACTGTTCCCCGTGCCAGCTGATGATCCGAATGACCCCTTACAAGTGAGACAGTACCTATTAGCACTTACTGTTGATGGGACAGTCTAACGATAACATGTGCAGTGGCCAAACTTCAAGAAGACGATGATCCTCATCATATGCTCCTTTTATTCCTTTTTAGCAAATGCTGCACTTATAGGGCCGTCGCCTTATATCAATATATGGGCGGAAGAATTCGATATCTCCCAGACCGACGCTTCGCAGCTTGTTTCGTATCCGAACCTCGCATTCGGTTTTGGTACGTTGGGGTTTAGGAGCAAAGGGTATGCGGCTGTGACACTGACAACCGGTAGGGTCGTTAATATTCGTCCCTTTATATCTCAAGATCGGCCGGCGACCGGTTCTGTTGATCTCACTGGTCGTGGTAAATACCCTCAACCATAAATGCACCAGTCAGAGTTTAATTGAGCCGTAGTTCTGCGTTGGGGTCATCGCATCCTCTCAGTGTACTACGTATGGTGGGTTAATGGCTGCTCGAATTATACACGGGTTGGGCTCCTCTGTTTGCGAGGCGCTTCCGGTGCAACTGGTCAACGACATCTTCTTTCTCCATGAAAGGGGGGAGAGAATTGGCTACTACACAGGTACTGAAACCAAGAAACCACTAAATTGGCTTGAACATGATACTGACAAGGGACGTTCAGTCTGCCTCTGCCTTGGAACATTCGCGTCCCTGCCTGCAGGGTACATCTTGGCTGGCGGTTATGGATGGCAGCTCTTTTTCTATGTCGAGTTCGCCTTCGGGGCGGCGCTGCTAATACTAGCCTTCTTCTTTGTTGAGGAGACATCATACGACCGAGAAGCAGCCGTGCTAGGGTCGACACCACCCTCCAACAGCGAAAACGATGCGGAAAAGACCAGCGACGCTATGGTTGAACAAGCATCGACAAACCTGCCAGGTTCCGCCACACCGCCTCGTAAATCCCTCCTAGAGACTCTGAGCCTCTGGGGCCGAATCGATCACGATGTGCCGTTTTTCCTGACGATGACGAGGAGCTTCACCTACTTCTTGGTACCACAGGCACTTTGGGTGATAGCCAGCTTCGGTATTAACATTGGCCTGTTGGCTCTCGCTTATTCCTACACCTTTCCGATTCTGATAACATCACCACCCTACAACTGGACAGTGGTATGTACACTCGAGTACCTTTAGTCCTGTCTACCATTGAGGCTAAAATGTCCTTTTGTATGTCTATTAGACGAATTCCGGCTTGTTCGCGGTAGCTGCCATAGTCGGGTACGCCTTGGCCATTCCTTTCACGTCATCATCTGATCGACTTGCCGCGTACCTGACAAAGCGCAATAACGGTATCCGCGAAGCCGAAATGCGGCTGGGGGTGATGTTACCGGCGATGGTGATTGGACCGGCCGGCATCATCCTCTATGGCTTTACCGCCGAGAAGAGCCTACACTGGGCACTCTACTATGTAGGGGGCGTCATGTCGTATTTTGCGGCCTACTTTTATTTTACCTTTACGCTTGCTTACGCGGTGGACTCGTACCAATCGAATAGCTCCGAGATGCTGATAGCGATGAATCTGGGCAAGCAGGCTATATCGTTTGGTTTCGGCCTGAAGCTTTTAACATGGGTGATGGAGAGTGGCTACATTGTGGTCGTATCCGGTATATTCGGGGGCGTGCTGTTAGCAAACAACCTACTCCTGCTCGTTTTCATGGTCTGGGGCAAGAGAATTCGCCGGCACATGTCGAGTACGTGGCTTGCAAGGCTACATTCCTCGAACATCAAGGGGCTTGCCAGTTATTGACTTCGGGAGGCACCCCGGGGGAACGGAATTGACCTATCGGGATGGAGTTGCGCAACCGAGATGCATACACTACGCCCTACTACAACATAAAGTCACGTTGTGTCTAAATTCCGAACGCCCTCTTTATTTTATTGACAGGTTTCGACTCGACGTCCCATATCTTGAACGGCAAGGAACACTACGGAGTAGGTGGCCATGGGATGTAAGGGACCCAGCCGAGGACATCGGACCGTTTTCAGACGAAACGCGATACATTTCACCGCTGCCTGGGCCCGGAATAGCAGCGCCGACCTATCACCCTCGCAGCTGAGGCAGCACATGCAGCAGCAAGAGGCTTGGCGAGGTGGAACTGGTCTTGGTACTTGGAATTATCATAATGTATTCCGTTCGACGGCGAGTGGCCTCACGACCTCCAGGCTTACAGGCTACCTTTTCTACCACGGAAAAGTATATTAATGAAACGAGTGTGGCAATCTCGGGTGCAGAAGGCATGGACCCCGGCAGGCACATGAACTCGGACACCTGTATCTCTTAACCTACTTCTCTGATGATTACAGCTTAAATATGGTCTCAGTGTACGGACCCGAACGACATTTTACTTGTGGCACCATGGATATCATGATCCCAATGGAAACAAAGCCTGTACGAGTACGCTTAGGTGCTGTGAAATGGGTGGGACAGATCAGGGTTAACAACCAGAACTTCGAATAGCTTACCCTGGAGCCGAGAACTTTTGGGAAAACATTTCTGCAGCGACGCTACCTGGCCCAGAACCCGTCCAACAATCGCGACTTCCCAAGAAAACATCACCCCACACTACACCCGAGGAAATAGATGACGATAAAGGTAGCACAAACACCCCCGCTGTGGCTGGTTATTTCTGACGGCAGGCTTGGGCGAGCTCCATGCCCGTCAGGACTCAGGTGTAGAGAAGGTTCCCAGTTTAACGCGACGAGCAGAGAGTCAGAGAAGCGAACCAGTGAACCACTCTCCGCACACACCCTGCCGGCTCAGCAGTAACCATCGCTTACAAAATCATGGTCACGTAATTAATATCCCGTCCTCATGGAGGGCTACATTCACGAGAAGAGCCGTAAAGAAACGCTGTCGAGTCTGGACGACGTGGTACTTGAACCATGCAGCGCTGGCTTGTCATAGGACCACCCGAGGTTCTCAAAGAGAGACGTCAAACCTACGTCGGGCCAATGGTTAAACTCTCCAGCACGCGATTGCAGTAAACGATTAGAACAGCGATGTTCCCATAATTACCCGTGGGGCTCGCACAAAGTAATAATGCTTCTTAACTATACGCCTTATGGGGGCCGGTATCCGGAATACGGGGGGTGATGTTCCTATTCTTCCAAGGGTTCCCGCCATGTCAGATGGCCCTGTGCTCGAGACGTCTCGGTCGATATTCCATATTTGCTCGTCGACGGCGCGCGGCCTGTTTTTCCCATTCGTCCAAGGATCTGGTCTAGACTAGGTACCTTACATCCGTCGGTAGACGATCCGCGGGACGTAACGTACGCGTACGTGTAGAACCAAGGCCCAAGATAGGTTCCTACGCCATTCCCAGTCTTGCCTTGGGCGACGAGGGGGCGATGTATATGTCGGTGAGCATTCCAGCCGAACAACTAATACCAAGTAACCCAGCCAAGGCCCCGGGGAGCCCGGGGTCATTTACTTGGATGAATAACTTTTACATTCGCCGTAGGTGCAAATACTATGCAGGCCTGTCTGACATGCCTATAAGGCCGCATGGCACGGGCAGCTTCTGGGGTTCGCCAATAGGGTCTCGTGCGGCTCCAGCCGTTGGAACTCGAACCTAATGATCGAAGCTGAGTCAATGATTTTCATTGAGGCTGGCCTATAGCGGGGTTGACAAGCAGAAAAGACGTCCCAGCCAACGTACGACGTACATCGCTATGGTCATACCTGATAGGTAATATCTACCTTTCCCAAGTATCCGCTCCCGCATCATATACCTACCCTCCTAGATCTCATACGAGGTCGCTCGCATGATTGTATATGTCATGCCACGATGCTGCACATCCTGCCAGGTAATTTATGGGACGGCCAGGCACACGCATATCAATACTACATAGCCCCAGTCTACGACGCGCATATTACACATTCGGGGTAGTACAGAAACCTTTTCTAACGATTCAAGCTGAAGTTGTGGGCTGACAGAACCGTGTTTAGGTCAAAAAAGATCACAAAGCGTCCATATGAATGAAGCTTTTGACGTCATGACAGCCAAAACCCTGCTTCATATCCCCCCCTATCCGCCGTGAGAGTCTCTTGCAAGGATGTAGTTACCCAGCGCTTAGTTGGCCAAACTCGGTCTCCGTGCCCAAGAGAACCCGTCTTACGCCCACCCTAACTTGGGAAGGGTTCATCGACATGCGAATGCAGCAAACAAGGCCATCGTCCCGGTGACCCCTTCCCTATCGTCCGTCGATGGTAGCCCCCATAGGCTGTGCGATCGAGGGAAGTCGAATCTGGATGAAGAGCTCCGACAGAGTCAAATGGTCATGCTGAGGATGTTCCTTTTCCTTTTCCTCTTTCGATTTCGAAGGCCTTCCAAGAGCAACTCGATCAATATTCATCTCTCGCACCAACGGGACAAGGGTGAGGGCTGGCCATCAGTTCCCTTGTCACCCTGCACATAGAGAAGGAGCAGCAGACTGGGCATCGCGATCGTCATTCAATTTCGGAATAGGGGCAATTTCCACCCTACCAAGGACGGTCATGGACGAATTGGGATAGAAAAACTCGCCTATCCTGTTATGTGAAGCAGAAGAGCGACTACGTCCTGGAAGATAAATACCTGCCTGCCCTCCCACCTACTCGACAGATCTTTTTCTTGATCAGATCAGTTTACAAGTGCGATATCTACTCGCACCCTAGGTCCCTCGCTTCGAATTCGACAACTACTTTACACACTCAGCAAACCATTCTACGCTCTCCAGATCTCCCCAATCGTAACTACACTTCAATATGCAACTCAGCACTCTCCTCCTTACGGTCATGGCCACGGCCGTTATGGCCAACCCGGTCCTCCAGCGTACCGGCGGTGGCGGAGGCCATGGCCACGGTGGCGGCGGCGGCGGCGGCGGCGGAGGTGGTGGCGGTGGTGGCAGTGGTGGTGGCAGTGGTGGTGGTGGCAGTGGCGGTGGTGGCAGTGGTGGTGGCGGCGGCGGCACCTACGACCCTTGCAGTGGCCTCTATGATAGTCCTCAGTGCTGTGCCACCGATGTCCTCGGCATCGCTGACTTGGACTGCCATAGTCGTAAGTGGAGGTGAAGGAAGGATATATGGAACGAAGACACAATGGATTTTTGCTGACGAATACCTTTTAAAATACAGCTTCTACTGTTCCCACCACGGCAGGCACCTTCCGCGCTATCTGCGCCCTTGGTGGCCAGCGCGCTCGCTGCTGTGTCCTCCCTGTTGTAAGATTTTACCCTCCTAAGCCCTCTCACCTTGTGTATACGGGACGAGTCACTACCCGGGCCCAGTCAACCGTGGATTGTATGCATGATTCTGACATATATACTTTTAATAGGCCGGCCAAGCTGTCCTCTGCCAGACGCCCACCGGGGTCTAATATGCCCTTGGCAATGATAGCTTCCTTTCCCTTTATCTTGAAGGGGTAGAGGTAGGGCGACAGACAAATATGACGGCCCAGGATTGTTTGATAGGAAAGGGGGTGTAAGAAGATCAGGTGCTGCTAATGGGGATGATATTGGAAGTAGTGCTTTATAATGTAGCATTTGTTACATTTCAATAATGTCAAGTAATATATCGATGTTATCAGACGCTTATACGAGAATTCTTGCCTACTAAGTGTGCGACTTGGTAAATCATGTCTGAGCCATCATTATTGTCAGTGACCTTTCCGTATATTATAGTGCGGTTAAACTGGTGACTGGAAAGGCCATTTAACCTTTACATAAGGTACATGTAGTTACAACATTACTATCCAGCTGACAAAGACTTCCACTTTGGCATGGATATTGGCAAGCCACATAGTTCCTAGTTTCTACTACACATGTTCTTTTCTTGGATATGTGCCGGAAGAGGCTCAATAAACCTAGAGCTTTGACGTGGGTCAAATTCTTTACATTATGGCTACTTAGTAGATTCCCTTATGAGAGCGCATAAACTTCTCACATGCCCCAGACGCCGGAATAGCATTTTGTCACTATATATTTAAAATATGATTTACAATGATAACAATGCTTGGAACAACCTATTGATTCCCCTTGTTTTGGACTATCAAGATAGCCGTTCAGGTAGTCCTGTCCAAAACATAAGCCGTACGAGTAGATTGCTCATCAAAAAAAGGTTCGGTAAGATCTTAAAACCAACATGGGATGCTTGTACAGTCAGAGACAAGGGGGCAAGGTAAGCATGAATACAAACATCTTACTCAGCAGATTGAGGTGTTCACCGTCAAGCCACATTTTTGGCTCCTGTCAGCAAGAGCTCTCCACTTCCCATGTGCTCCCCTCCCCGCAAAAGCTGCTTACCACCTAGGTACCTACTAGTTAGGGTAGACGGTTAGAGGTGAGATGCATCCTGAACTGAATCTGTACGGAAGTCGTCTTGTCCGATTCTGAACTACCTAGGCACCTAACTTTATGAAGAGCTTATTCCAACAAACTCTTCTGCCTTTGATAACAAAAAAAAAAAGTTGCCTAGATTAAACAAGTTTGCCCCTCTGATGAGTAGGTACAAGGCAAAATGACCCTCGCACCACCACAACCCGCGATCGCCCTCCCCCCCTCCATAACATTCGACACCATAACCCTAACCACCAAACCAACAGCCAACTTATCAATCACCCAAGTCCAAGGCCACGAGACCTCAGACATAATGGTAGTATTTCTCAACGGACTAATAGCTCCCCAAGGACCATGGCTCCCCATCATGGCCCTCATGCTCCGGCATCTCGGATCTTCATCTGCCGCTCCCCGACCACAAATGCTAGCATACGACCGGTTCGGACAAGGTCGGACAATCGACCGAGACCCACTTGATTCGGAGCCGCCGGGGAAAGAAGATGGTTACGGTCATGATGTAATGGATTCTGTGCGGGACTTGCACCAGTTGATAACACAAGTCAATACTACTACAGGGAAAAAGAAACGGAGGATCGTGTTTATAGCGAATTCCATCGGTTGTGCCATTGCGCGAATCTTTGCGACCGAATATGCAGACACGGAGGAAGTAGCTGGTATCTTATTCCTAGACAGCATGATGGCGAACAGCGATTTCGTCGACGACATATTTCCCGATCCGGACACCATCACATCACCGGACACTCTTCCCGAAGACGTCACGCCGGAAATGTTGCGCGAGACGAGGGACAAGTTCCGCGCTACTTTCCATCCTAGCGTGAAGAATGCCGAGGGATTGGATAGAAGGAATTTACCTCTTTTACTTCCCCACGCTGATAAGCCGTTTCTTGAGCGTAATGATGGTAAAAAGATGTTTATCACGGTTGTGGGACATGATCCCGCAAAGTTTGAAAAAGAGAGTTTAGAAGGTTCGATGAGGACCCCCGTGGCTATTACGAGGAATTATACGAATCCGAAATGGAAGAGGTATAATGAGGGTCTTACGAAACTTACTGTCCCCGAGAGAGTGACGGGTGTGGTTATTGCAAAGGAGTGTGGGCATTTTATTCAGATGGATGATCCTGGTTTCGTTGCAAAGTTGGCGTGTGAGTTGTTGGAAAGGGTTGGTAATGACGTTTGAAGAACCCTTTTGTTATGAGTTATGAGATCTGCTGCAGCGAATTTTCATCTGTTTTACTAATCAAGGGGTCATGAGTACCTAGTAAGTATGGGTAATTAGTGTATATTTATCTTGTGGCTGAATAAGCAAAACCACCTCCTTCATCGGTCATCAGCCCCCGTACACCGTCGTCCAAACCTCGACGCCCTGCATTTCCCCAACCTAGATGATTGCTTACTGCCGCGTCTCACAACGAACGCCATGTGGCTAATCCCGGCCACAGCAGTTCGTACGATGACGCTCGTATGTGTTCGCGCCACCGTCTATTAGGATATGTAATATGCGTTACCCAATAAACAAACCTTCTCATATCAACAGATCGAAAATGGCAAATCCGACCGAGCGACATTGTAGGTGCGTAATCGAAGATCACGATACACTGCCTTTCCCGGGCTAAGGGCTGACTGCAAAGTAGGACGGACCTACTCGTATGCAGGGCGACTCGCGTGTCAAGCAAAAACGCCTCCTCATTTTCTACTTTATCCAGAATTCAGACCAACTACGAGTACACCGATACGGTCTCACCTACATACAATATTACATTGATGGTACTACACTCATCCCAATTCCGGAAAACATATATGCCGCGTCGTCATGACACGGCATAGACAGCTGGCGAATCATTCATACGAAAAAGATAATGTGCGCGTGGTTTTGTGAGTTTGCCTTCTTCTCTCTCTACCCTTTTCATCTGGAAGGGGGAATCGTGTACAATGGGAACATGACACTAGCCAGGGCGCTGGCTGTGATACCGAAGACGACCGACAGGAAGAACGCGTGCTGGGTAAGTATCAAGGGATAATGTGACCTTTGAGCACGTCTGTTCGGGTCTGTTTGTCACCGGTACCGGCCGGTGGTAATGCCATTTTCGAGTACTGCATCGGTACCGAGGACCCGGGAGCTCGGTCAAATCCAAATACAAGGGTCAGGGACTACCTAAGGAGTCGACTGTTATTTTGGCAAGTGTTGGTAGATATTTACTGTTGCATTGCGCAAAGTCAAGTCGCCACCTACCTGCCACACACAGAGAAACCCACTTGCTCCCTTCATCCGTACATGCAAAAAACGAGAGCAGCCTCTTCAGCTACCTAGAAGAAGAGACTTCGAGGGGGGAAAATGATTTCGCCCGGACTTGAACCGGAGACCTTCAGTGTGTTAGACTGACGTGATAACCAACTACACCACGAAACCAAATGAAAGTTTGAAGCCAATCATCTTGGGACGACGACCGAAAAGCTCATGATTTCACCCGGACTTGAACCGGAGACCTTCAGTGTGTTAGACTGACGTGATAACCAACTACACCATGAAACCAAATGATTTGTTGAAGTTTGGGCTTTGTAATGGTGTCTATATCGCTCAAGACGGAGTGGTGGGTTGTGGGTTGTAAGAGGGTGAATCAGGCACGTCAGGGTCTTCGGCAGGTATGGATGCATTAGGTTTAGGGCAATCTTTTACGATTTTAGGGTTGAAACTAGACTAGTCTGTCCAATAACCGCTTGACAGCGGGGCTACACTTCTGCGATCGCCCTAGATTCGCGTCTCTGCTGTTTTTGGTATCCGTACTGCTGTTTAAACCTAATTAGGCAACACACAGGCTACGCGCCTTATTCCAGCCACCGCTTAACCTAAATAGTATAGCAAACAGAGCGCACCCTAGAAAAATGTAACGGGGCACCTAGCCAAGGAAGCTATCTGCGCACAGACCACTTATTGGCCAAAGCTATGCTGACTAATAGCCGAGGCTTTGCCAGTTATATCCTTTTTAATTTTTTTAGCTAGTTTAGTTACTTACTTAGCTAACTAAATAAAAGTTATTTAATATACCTAGTTTTTAAAATTGCTAGCAACATTACCTTATAACTACTTTATTGCTTAAACCTTTATACTTTTTTATTTTTATATTTTTAAGTTATAATATAATATTTAGTAAAAGGATTTAAACTAAAAACTAGGTATAGTTTGCAACTATTAAGTAAATAACTAGTAACAATATAAATAAGCTTAATAAACCTGAATACTAAAAATAAGCAATAAAAACTAAAAAAACTAACTAATAGTTAAGCTAAATTTGCAAATAACTAAAAATAAAAAAGTAATAATAAATATAATAAAAAAAGCAAAAAACTTAATAGCAAACTAAAAAATTTAAAATAAAATATGCTACTTATTAAAATAAATAATTAGCTAATAGCTAGCAACTTTTAAAAAAGTTAAAAAAGTAAAAGCTATTTTTTTTATTTTAAGCTATTATTATATAATAGCTTATTTAATAAAAGCTTTTATTATAATAGTTTTTATAAAAATTTAAAAAGCTAAAAAAATAATTTTTTAAACTAAATTATTAATATAATAAATTAAAACTTATAATTACTTTAGCTACTTACTAAGTAAAAAAAGCTATAATATAAAAATAACGCTAAAGCTTTTATATATAATTATAAGCAATTAAAGCAAAATGCTACTATTATAAAAATTAAAAACTAAATTATAGCTATAAAAAAAAGCAATTAGTAAAAGCCTAGCTATAAAAATTTAATATAAATTATATAAGCTTTAATATAAGCTAAGTTTAATATTTAAACAAATTAGCATTTTTATTAAAATATATTAAATTATAATAACTTAAAAAATAAAGCTACTTTTAATAACTTTTAAAAGTTTATTTAGTAAAAAAATATTAACTTAAAGCTATTTAAATAAACTTTTTAAAAGTAATTATATAAGCTTTAGTAATAAAAAAATAAAAACTTAAAAATTTTTTTTTTTTATTAGCAAGTATTAGTATAAAAGCTTAAAAGCGCTATATTATTAAAAAATAATAGCTAACTAACTTTTAATTATTAGTATAAACTTTAAAAAAAACTAAAAAAAGTTTTAATAAAGCAATATATATTGCTTAATAATATAGTTATAATATATTAAAAAGCTAAAAAATAATAAAGTACTTAGTATTATGCTAGTAAAAAGTATAAGCTGCAATAAAAGTAAAAATATACTAAACGCTTACTAAAGTAAAAAAAGTTAGTAAATAATTTAAAAGCGCTTAAGTAGTTTAAAAAAAAAACTAATAATTTATTAAAGTAATAAATAAATTAAAACTAAAGCAAATTAGTATGTACTAGTAATAGCTTTATAAAGTATTATTGCTATAATAAAAAAAGCTATATAGTTAAGTATTGCTTAAAAAATAAATAGTTAGCATTAAATTGCTAATTAAGCAAAGTTAAGTAAAAACTATTAAAATAGCTTAAAAGTAAAGTATAAAACGTTTAAATAGCTTAGTTAAACTTTAAAAATAAAAAGTTAAAAGCTAAGCTAAAATAAGTTAATATATTTAATTTATTTTAATAAAGTTTTATAAAGCGTTTAATATTATAAAGCTATTTTAAGCAATAGCTATAGTTTTTTTAAGCAGCAAGTAAAAGCTAAAAAAGGTTATTATAAATATAAATATAAAAGCTTAAATTAATATTATATATAAAGACTTTAAAAAAAAATACTTATAAAAAGCAAATATTTTATTGCTTTTATTAATAAAACTAAATAAAAAGCTAATAAAGTACTAAGTAGCTTATATAGCTAGTTTTTAAATAGTTAACGCTTAAAAAATTAAGTAAACTTTTAAATAAATATTTTATATAATATATAAAAAATAAAAAGTATTAAAGCTTTTAATATTATAGCTAAAAATAAGTTAATTAAGTATATTATTAAATATAGCTTTTACTTAATAATTTTATAGTAAATATTAAAAAATAAATTTTAAAAAGTTTGCTAAAAACGTAATTAGTAATTAAGCAGCATATATTGCTAACTTAATAAGTATAAATATTAGCTTTAAAAAAAAGTTACTATTTTTTAAAATTAATAATAAGCTTAATACTAAAAATAAAATTAATTTATTTAAATATTTTAAAGCGTTTTAGCATATATACTTTAAGCTATTAGCAAAAAAGTTACTAGTACTAAAAAAAGTATAATATATAATAAACTTAGTAAAAAAAATATAAGTATTGTTTAGTTTAATTTATTTTACTATAAAAGCTTAATAATAAGTACTTAAAAAGTACTTTAAAAAAAACTTTTAAATAAGCTATATATAGTACTTAAAAGCAAATATAAAAGCTTTAATTTTATTTATATTAAAAAAAAAAACTATAAAGTTTTATATTAATTATAAAAGCTTAAATAAAATAATTATAAAAAATAAGTATTTTTTACTTTTTATATTAAAAGTAATAAATAAGCTAAGGTTAGCAAAGGTTTTTTTAAAGCTAAACTTTAAAAATATTTATTATTATATTTAAATTAAACGTAATAATAAGTAAAAAATTGCTATTTAAATAAAATATAGGCATTTTAAGTATATAGTTATGCTTTTTAAACTAACTAATATTTTTGCAACTTTTTAGGCCTATATATATAAAGTATTAGCTAAGCTAGTAAATTATATTTATATAGTTTATTTAAATAATATTGTAGTTTTTTTAAAAAATAAAAAAAAATATAAAAAGTACTTTTAATTAGTTTATAAGCAGTTAGTAAAGTATTAACTATTTATAAAGCTATTAAAGTGTAAGTTTTTTAAAACTAAAATAAAGTTTTTAAAGTTTATTATTATAATTAAAAAAATAAAAATAAATTTTTAAAAAGTTGTTATTATTTAAAAGTAAAAAGTACTAATTTTAGTATATAATATATAAATATTTTTAAAGTTTATAAACTTTTATAAAAAGTTTATAGCTAAGTATATAAACGTTATAGCGTTAATTATAGCAATTTTAAAAAGTTATACTTTATTAAGCTATATTTTTAAGTAAACTTTATAAGTAAACTAAGTATTTAAAAACGTAAAAAAAGCCTTTATATTAGTAACTATTTTTTATTACTAAAATAGCTATTTAAATACTAAAATAAAAATAAATATGTTAATAAAAGTAATATTAAAAATATTATTGCAACTTTATAAAAAAACGTAAAAACTAGTTGCTTACTAATTATAAAAGCTTATAAATATAAAAACTAAATAAGTAATAAGCTAGCAAAAGCTTTTAATAATTATAAAAAGCTATAAGCACTAGCAATAATACTTTAAAAAAATAAATAAAACTTTTATAATATAAATAAATTATATAGCTTTAAAAAGCGTAGTTAACTTACTAGCACAAGACTTTTAAAAAAAGCTTGCTTGCTAAGTATATAAGCTAGCATAGTTTAATTTTAATATAAAATATTAATTAAGCGTATTGCAACGTAATTAGCATGCATGCTAGTTACGCCTTACGTTATAAGGTAGCTATAAGACTAAAGGGGGATAGCTTAATTTTTGTTTTTGTATATATAGCCCTTATTTTTGCGTTGCTTTTTAAACCTAAACACCTAGCTATTTATTATATATATAATATA
The DNA here is from genome assembly GCA_022579005.1 of Poronia punctata. Taxonomy (NCBI): domain Eukaryota; kingdom Fungi; phylum Ascomycota; class Sordariomycetes; order Xylariales; family Xylariaceae; genus Poronia; species Poronia punctata. The sequence continues at coordinate 25,908 of MU401787.1, forward strand.
CTAAGTTATGCTTTTTAAAATACTTTTATAAAGCTGTAATTAATACAAAGCCTTTAAAACTTAGTTAATGCGTTTATTTTAGCTAGACCTCTTTTAATATAAAGTTAAAGTGATTTTTAAAAATTTTTAATTTTTATTATAATAGTGATTTTGCCTAGGCATAAAACTTATAAAAGTTTTTTTTTATAAGATAAACTATATAAAAAAAAAAAAAAGCTAGAAATTAACAATGCGCTTATATATGCAAACGTATACAAGCTAAAAGTATAGTAAGTTTTTAATACTGCTAATATTTAACTAAAAAAACAAAAACAAAATACTAGCTTATTTTAAACCTTAAAAACTATAAAAATTAGCTAAAAGCTTTAGTATAAAAATAACATGTTATAAAAAAGCTTTAAAAACAACTAAGTTATTATAGTTTAAAACTAAGCAATAAAAGCTGTACAAATTAAGCTGCAAAGCTAAAACTATAAAATATAACTTAGCTAGCTTACTACTTTTAGTTTAATAAAACTACAAAACTACAACTTAAAAAATACTTTTAATAATAATTTAAAAAAACTAGAAATATAAAAAAACTAAAAAAAAACTAAAAAATAAGTAGCTAAAAAACTAGTAAAACTAAAAAATAAGCAGCTAAAAAACTAAAAAAACTAAAAAAATTTAAATATTATAATAAATAAAAAAAGGTAGCGTATTTTATAAAGTGTAAAAAAGTTTGCTATACTTAAAGCTGCGTATATGCAAGCTAGTAGTTAAAAACTAAAGCAACCTAAAAATTAAACTTTTAATAAAAACTTTAAAAATTAATAGCTTGCTTAAATAAAAACCTTTAAAATTTTAACTAAATATAAATACTAGCTAATAACTTTTTATTATATTTTTTTTTTTTTTTAGTTAATACTAGCTTTTTAACACATTTATACTTTATTATTTTAGCTTACGTTATTTTATATAGTTTTTTTTATTTAATACGTTGCTTTTTATAAAACTTTATAGTTTTATAAATAAAAACTACAATCTAAGCTGCTACTTTATACTACTTAAACTTTTTGCTTTAAAACAATACTAAAGCAGTTTACTAAACTTTATTTTTACTTAAAAAGCAATATTTTTAACTATTTACTTATACTTAGCTAGCTTTGTTTTACTTTTTATTATTAACTTAAAGCTTAAAGCTTTTAAGTTAGCTAAAACTTTTGCTTTACTATTACTTTTTATTTAAAAACCTATTTTAACTTTTACTTTTAGCGCTTTAACTATAAGCTATAAGAACTTAACTTTAGTTTTTACTAACTATTTTGCTACTTTTTTATATAACTTTTGCGTTTTTTAGCAATATATAACCTACTTTAACCTTTTAAAGCGTTTTAACCTCTTTTTTAACAGCACTAAAGCAACAAACTGGCTTAAAAAGGTTTTTTATTACTTTAATAATTATTATATAACTTTAAAAGCTTATATTTAACTATTGCTTTAATATGCTTTAACTTATAAAGTTTGCAAGTAGTTAATTTTTTTTTTAAAAGACTGCGCAAACTAAAACACTGCTTATAGCGCTATTAAGCGTTATTTTTATTTAAATAATTTTAAATAAAAGTTTTTTATTATTGCTATACTTTATAACTATAAAGAAATATTTTAGTTAAACAATATTAAAGGCTTATATAAATACTTTTAGCAATATTATTTTTTTTACTAAAATATTAAAGCTTATAATAAGCTTTATTTTAATAACGCTATAATTTAAAGCTTTTTACAAAAAATACTTAACTTTATAATCTAAGCTATTTTTTTTTTTTATTAACTAGGATTTAGTAACTTTAAACAACTTACTTATAAAAACCTTTATAACAAGCTTAACTTTTAAGCAATAAACAAATTTTACTTTTAAAAACACTAAAAGCAAAGTAAAAAAGATCTTAGCTTATTTAAAAAAAAGTTTAAGCTTTTTAAAAAACTTAATAGGCTTTTTTACTTATACTTTACTAAAGCTACTATAGCTTAGCTTAAAAATTAACAAAATGCCTAATAAGCAAAAAGTATAGCTATAGTTAATAGCTAGCTAGTAACTATTATAAAATAAAAGCTTATTACTACAGTCGCTCCGAAAAATAACAACCGGTTCTAACAACTTACACCAAAACTTACCTATTTCAAAAATTAATAACCCTTTCCCTTTATAATTAAAAAATTCCTAAAAAATATTTTTAACTAATTTATATTAAAGCTATTTATATACTAATAAGGCTAGCCTATATACTTAGTATAGCAGTAGCTTATAAGCTTTAAAGTATAGCAAAATTAAAGTTTTTAAACTTTGATTTTTAAAGCTTTATATTAAATTAAATAAAAATGCTAAAAATAAAAGCTTAGTAGATTTATAAACTAGCGTTAAAGGCGGTTCTATATATATTAACGCTTTAATTGTATTTTTATTAATTACGTGTTTTTTATAAACGCTATTTTTATAAAAATTTAGCTAATAGTTTAAAACCTTATATAAAACTATTAAAACCTTTATTATAAAACTTAAATAAATAAAACTGTTCATTTACCATTTTATAGCATTAAATCATTTTTTATTAATTTTTATTTTAATGTTTATATTTTCTTTTATTTTATTAAAAACTATATATTAAATTATTAGAAATAATTTTAAACGCTAATAAAATAATAACAACAAATTGGAAAATTAAATTAAAATATGCTACTAATAGCCTAACCTTTAAAGTATATAAAACCATTTTTTTTATATTTTATACTTTAGTATACGTAGCGTAGTACAAGGCTTTCTAAGGTAGAAAAGCTGTAAAAAAAAACCGGTTGTTACTTTTCGAGACCCACTGTATTATAAACAACTTTACTTTATATTTTTAAAAAATTAAGATTATAATAAGTTAGCTAAAAGTTATTATAAAAAAATAATAAAAAATAACAAATTAACTAGCCTTTTAGCTTTTTATTAATTATAATTAGCAAAGTACGTAAGCTGCAATATATTTAATAAACTAACAAGGTAGCTATAGTAAATAAAAATAAAAAAGTTACTAAAGCTATTTAAATTAAAAAGCACTTAGTTATAAGTATTAAGTATATTTAAAAAACTTTTACTTATAACAAAACTGTTTAAAAGCATACAACTTTAATAAAAACAAAATTATATACTTTAATAGTTAATAGCACTTTAAAGAAAAGCGCTTACTTAAGCACATTTAATATATTGCTTTGCTTAGTAACGTTATTATATTTAGCTAAAAGCATAAAGGTATTAAAATTAAAGTATTATGCTATATTTAAAAAAACAACCTAGCTAATAACTATAACTTTTACTTTTTAGCATACTATAAACTTAAAAAGCATAATTTAATTTTATAAAACATAGCTTTTAAAGCAATATAACAGTTGTAAATAAAGTATGTTTAACTAGCATAAGTAGCTAATGCTTAAAATTAACAAGACGCTTTAGCTATAAAAAACGTTACTAATACTAAACCTTTTGCTTATACTAGCAATATAAGTATAGTTAAAGCTTTATACTAAAATAATAACTTGTTTATATATAAAAACAAAAGCTATGTTTATATAAACTAGACTTAAAATTTTATTTATATTATTATTATTAATTTTAATAGTATAGAGGTTATAAAAAAAGTTAAAAAAAGCAACAATAAAATAGCTACTAAAATGTTTGCTATTAACTAATATAAGCTACTTTTTATACAAGTTTACTTTTACTAAAGGCTTATAAAAGTCTTTACTTAAAAAAACAAAAATATTTTGCTACAATTAAATATTTAATTAGTTACTTTAAAAGTTAAAATATTTAATTTATTTCTTGCTACTATAAAAAATATACTTAAAAGCAAAGAAGCTAATATAAAACAAGCGCTTAATATTTATATAAAAGCTTAACAGTTATAAAATATTAAAGTTAACAAGCTACTTTTAAAAAAAGTTAACGTTATACTTAAAAATATAATCTTTAAAGCACTAGGCTATGCTAACGTATTAATTTATTAAGTTAGCTATATTATTTAAAACGCTATAATTAAAAGTAAAAAAACTATTTATATAGCGCTTAAAAATATTAAACACTAATTTAGCTAAAAAAGCAAAAGTTAAGTTTTAATTAACGCTATAAACCTTAGCAAGCTACCTAGCTTATAGCTTAATATAATTACGCTTTTAAAATTAACTAATTACCTTATAGCTTTAATTTAGTAAACCAGATTTTAGCCTATTAAAAATACGTTATAATAAGCAACTAATATAAGCAGCTATTTTTATATTAATATTATAATAGTTGCTTTTAATATCTTATAAAACAACATTTAATTAAGTACTTAAAGCTTTAATTTAAAGTTAACCTTATTTTAAATATTTTTTATAGCTTTAAAGCAGTATATAGTTACTAACTATATTTAAACTTGCTTTAAAATTACTATTATTATAAATATAAAAAAGCAAGGCAAGCTTATTATAAAAGTTATTAATACTAGTATGCAAGCTAGCTTTATTATTAAAACATATGTTTTAAAGTATGCTTTGCTAGTTTAGCAAACTAGTTTTACTTAAAAAAGCTATAGCAGTAACGCTAACAAAGTTAGTTATACTAATATTGTTAAAACTAAAATATAGCTTACTAAGTAAAGCGTTAATTTTTTATTATATATTATTTTAAAACAACATACTTTGTTTTCTTTGCTTTTAAGTATAAATTTTATTATTAAAATAAATATATTTTTATATTATTAAAACAACTACTTTATATATAATATATAGTTTAAAAAAATAAAAATTATAATTTTAGTAGCGTTTATTAAAAACTAATTTTTACTATAGCTATTTAAAGTTATTAATATATTAAAAAACTAGTTACTATTTGCTTATTTTTAAAGCTAGCAAATAGCATAATAAAGCCTTATTAAGCAACTATTAAAAAAGTAGCTAATAGCAACAATAATAACAAGTTTAACTTATTTTGCTATAATTAAAATATTATCTTAGTTATAAATTACAACGCTATTTTTTATAGCATACTTTAAAAAAAAATCTTTAATATAGTGCTTAATATTAAAAAAAACTTACTTTTAAATATTACTAGCTTTAGCTTTACTTACTTTAAAAACGCTATACTGTTTAGTTATAAGTATAGTATTAATTTTAGCCTTTTTAACATATTTTTAATTAGTTTAGGTAACAACAAAACTATATAAGCTATATTACATAATAACGCTTTTATAGATATTTTTTACAATACTACTTAAAAGGTTTATTACAAAGCCTAATAAACTAGCATTGCTGCTACTAAAAAAGCAAATTAACTAAGCGCTTTAATTAAATTATTTAATATTTTTATTATATATAAAAGCAAAGCTAAAAAAGTTTATTTTTTTAATAATGTTTTACTAAACAAAATAACTTTTTTAAGCATATATAACTAAAAAAAAAAAACTATTAAAAAAAAAGTTATAAACGTTAAAAATAAAACTTAGTTATAGCAAAAAAGTATTTATAAAAATATTTAGCTTTAATTTGCAAAATACTTTTAAAAAACGTAATTTACTTAAAAAAAAGTTATAAAGCTATTTTAAAGCTTAAAAAAAACTAATTTTACTAATATAAAAAAAATAGTCTTACTAGAAATTTTTTTTTATAAAAAAATAGCTTTAGTATAAGATTTTTTTAAAATAAAACGTGCTAATAATAGTATTGCTTTGCTATACAAAATTAAAGCAATACCTTATAAAGCATAGCAAGCTAAAAGCATTCCGATTTTTGCGCTATTAAAAAATAAAGTTATTAAGGTCTTATAAATATACTTTAAAAACAAGGTTTTAAAAAAAGCAAGCTTACTATATTATAATATATAGTTTATAGTTAAAAAGCTTAAAAAAAGCTTATGCTTTATTAACTTAGCTACTAAGCTTAATACTATTATTATTTAAAACGCTATTTTGCTATAAAGCTATAATAAGTTTATAAAAAAATTTGCTATATACATTATTATATTAGTTAGCAACTTATTTTTTAACTATAACTAAATTAATTTTTTTATTTATAGCTATACTTTAATTATATTTAACACTTTGCTTAAGTTATTTTAAATAATAACTTTGCTATAAAGCTATATAAACTCCGTTGTTTAGTTTTTATATATTATTATATAAGTCTTTTTTAACATTGCCCTTTAAAAATGCAAGCTTTTTTTTAATAATATAAAAATTAAAAGCTTTATATTATATTATAATAATTAAAAAGTTGCTTTTAAAATTAAGCAATATGTTTTAAAGCA